>JZKD02S0504343.1:0-15648 GCA_000966675.3 Picea glauca | reverse complement strand
TCAGATTCAAAGGGTTCTTTATTTCTTATAGAGATGAAGCAAATGAGTATTGTTGTGTACCTGCCCAGAACAAGACAACAAATTAGAAAAAGGGCACTTTCCAAGTACCAAAATGATATTAGTGCTTCGTAAGACAATGAACTCTTAAGAAATGTACTATCTGATATAAAATTGCATCACTATAATAGTTTACAACAGCAATAAGAAATTTGTAATAGCCAAAATAATTATGATTCAAAATTCTTGAGAAAAGACTTGAAATAATAGCTTTTAACTAGGAAAATTGGTATTTGATAGTCACAAGCAGTTTTAGCAATGTCTAGCTAGCATAAAGTGTCAATTTTAGGGTTAATTTGTAGTTGTTAGATGGTTGTAGAGATCTTTTGCAACAGCAGCAAGTTAGTCAATGAATTTGGATAATCTAAGGTTAGTAGAAGTTAGTAAATGCTTCAAGGGATATGGTTTGAAAGTTGTTTGATCAATCAATCACTTGTAGTGAGTAGACTAGTGCATTTAGGGTAATGGAGTCAATGATAACAGCAACAACTCTTAGAGGAAAATAGAAATGATAGTACTATGTCAAAAAGATGGAAAAGATGAGAGAGATGTCAGTAACCTAAGGCCTCAAACATCCAAGTCCTAGAGAGAAATAATTGATAGAAAATCTAGGGATGTCCTATTGGGATAATCCTCCTTAAGTTTGGGGTGTTTCCCAGGTGAGAGCCAATCTAGGTCATGTAAGTGTGTGAGATGGTGCAGGGGAAGTGTTTGGGCGGAGGGTGCATTGATAACAGGGAAATGTAGTTCTTGCCTGTGGGTGCCTCTGTAGAGGGAGAGTTGCACCTTATCATGGATGTCATTTTTTTTAGCCGATTCAATGCCTTTTATTCTTAGTCTTATTGATGTTTGGTCTTTTTATTTCTGAGGGAAAAGTTCGGGGACACTGTCCTGGCATGGTGACCAGAGGTGATAGTGTTACCCACAAGAATTTTATGGAAATGAGAAGGATGGATCGTGATGAGACCCCCTTTCTCTTGTCTATGCCACCAAGAGCCACTACCCTGGCTAGGTGACAAGATAGATAGTAGTGTCATACCTCTAAATTCCCATGGACCTCATAGGTCGTCTCATGATGAGACCTCCCATCCACCAACTAGCACCTTGAGTTTTGTTTTATCTTATGGGTCCCCTTTTCTTACTGAGAAGCCTTTTATTTCTTTCTTGAGAATCCCTGGGTGAAGCATCGCAAAGGATTCATTTTGGATTTTAACTTTTTCCAGCTACTTTTACTCTCTAGGCCTTTAGCCCCTTCTTCCCACAAGGCAAGGTACAACCCTTCCTAGTGTGGAAAACCCAATGCCCGAACCAAGGTAGGGGAAGATGAGAGGAATAATGATGAAAAGTGGTAAGTATGAAAGGAATGTATGATGACCCTTCATAAACCCATCCAGTGGCAACTCATCCTAAAGGGGAATCATCTTACTAAAGAACTTTCTCACCCTCCCAGGTATGAACAAGTTAAAGAGGATAATTTCCAAGAAAATGTTATGAAATGAAGGAGAGTTCAGTGCAACATATTCAAATGCTTCGAAAATCAGAGTGACACATACCATGATACCCAAACTCATTAGCTTATGGAACAAGACCTACTGCTACTTCAGGATCAGGCTGGCAGGATGGATTTTGTTGCTACTAATAGATGGGATGCACTGAATAAAGGATGGGCCCTAAAGGGCCAAGCTCAAGTCGTATGTCTCTCGGCACTCCATCTCTAGGACCTGTGGGCCTCAAGACATGATATCATTAGTTATCCCTAGGATATGTGATAACAAGGTCAACCATTCCACAGAATCTTGGATTCGTGGGGAAGGCCCCTAGGACTTTCTCCATGGGAGGAAGCTCAAGGCCACCTCCTTATGGAAATAGAGTCACTCCTAGAGCAGTTACAACAAGTATTTCAATGGAAGCGAGTGCAGGATCCCACTCATCACCAACGATGCAGACAGGTCCATGACTTTCTCAGGGAGTAGAAAGTAGGGGTAGGGGCTCCAGGGGAAGGAACTCATTTTAGAGGCCTTCATAGGGAAGCACCCAGGTTCCACCCCGGGTTACTTGTTGGGGGTGTGGAGGACCTCATTACCAACGTGATTGTCTAGAGTTACCGGCAATATTTGTGCATAGAGAAGGAAAGGCCCCGATGGGAAGAGTGAGTAGTAGCCACCATATTTATGCAGTGATTAATAATCGTCAGGGAAAACATCAATCCATGGTGGTGGAGTCATCAGGTATGCTAAATCATGTCAATGTTAAAATTTTGTTTGATTATGGTGCTACAGATAGTTTCATTTCACCTTGTTCATTAGAAAAGTGTGGGTTGGCAACCTACAAGCACGATGAATTTAAACAAGTCGATATGGCTTCGGGGGAAAACAAGCATTAGGACCTAGCATTGATAATTGTCTAGTAGACCTGGTAGTGTGTAATACTAGGTTGAAGGTGTATGTCACTTCCCTAGGGACGTATGACCTAATCATTGGAATGGACTAGTTAGAAGTCCATTGATATATGGTAAATTGTTTCGCAAAAAGGGTGCTTTGTGTTGATGATGAAGGAAGGTCAGTAGAGATCCACGGTGTACAGAGGAAGGTGTCTCTACACTTTATCTCAACCATGAAGGTTAAACGTTGTGTGAGGCAAAGCCATTGATTGTATGTAGTGGAAGCATCGAATGAAGGGAAATGACCCTCCTTGGATCAGTATCCAGTATTGTCGAAGTTTAAGGATGTTTTTCCAAAAGAGTTTCTAGGGATACCTTATGAGAGGGGGCTTGATTTTACCATCAAGCTAAAACCTGGTGCAGAGCCAATTTCCAAGACATCATATAGGATGAAGGTGTCGAAACTTTGTGAGTTGCAAATGCAGTTGAAGGAACTACTTGACTTAGGGCTAATAAGGCCTAGTGTCTCACCTTGGGGTGCACCAGTAATTTTTGTCAAGAAGAAGGATGGTTCCTTACAACTGTGTATATATTATAGGGACTTGAACCATGCTATAGTGAAAAATAAGTACCCAATGCCACGGATAGATGATCTCTTTGATCAAATGAAAGAAGCAGCAGTATTCTCAAAAATTGATCTACGATCAGGGTATCACCAGTTAAGGATTAAGGAAGGTGATATTCCTAAAACTACCTTTCGAACTTGGTTTGGGAATTATGAGTTCGTTGTAGTACCTTTTTTTGACCAATGCACCAGCAGTATTCATGAGCCTCATGAATGGTGTATTCCAAAAGTACTTAGACCGCTTTGTACAAATATTTATGGATGATATCCTCATCTATTCCAAGAAAGAAAGAGAACATGAAAAACATTTGTGAGTGGTGTTGTCGTGCCTTAGAGAGAAAAAATTGTATGGCAAGTTGTCGAAATGTTCTTTCTTCCATAAATAAATTCACTATTTAGGTAATATCAAGGAATCTTTGTGGACCCAGAAAAGGTAAAGGCCATTATGGAATGGCCAGTACTGAAAAATGTTCATGAGGTAAGAAGTTTTATGGGGCTAGCAGGTTATTATCAGAGGTTTGTGGAAGGGTTCTATAAAATAGAAAAACCCATCACCACCTTGAAGCGCAAGGGGGTCAGGTATGAATGGACAGAAGAATGTGATATTGCATTCATCAAGCTTAAGAGGTTACTAACTAGTGCACCAATTCTATGAGTGTCGAATATGGAAAAAGACTTCACAGTCTACACGGATGCCTCAAAGCAAAGATTGGGAGCTATGCTAATGCAAGATGGGGGAGTGATAGCGTATGCGTCAAGAAAGTTGAAGAAACGTGAGGATCTTTATGCTACTCATGATTTAGAGTTGGCATCTGTAATGTTAGATCTGAAGCTTTGGAGGCATTATCTAGTGGGGCGAATCTTTCAGCTCAAAACAGACCATGAAAGATTAAAGCATCTCTTCACTCAAAGGGATCTCAATGCCAGGCAGAGGTGATGGAGTGATTTTATGAGTGAGTACGATTTTGGAATTTCGTACATCAAAGGGAAGGAGAATGTGGTCGCAGATGCCTTGAGCAGGAGACCACGTGTCTTCTCCTTGGTACCCTTAAAAGTTAATCTGAGGGAGCGTGTGTTGGGGAAACTTCTTGGAGATAGTTGGTATTTAAAGGTTACTTCAACCCTCAAGAGTGGGAGGCAAGTAGATCAAAATTATGAAGGATGTAGCCTAAAAGAAGATGGATTATTAAGATGTCAGGGAAGGGTGTAAATCCTCGAAGGTGGGGATATTCGAACCATCATACTCAAGGAATCCCATAGAGCAATTTATTGTGCACATCCAGGTGTGTAGAAAATGTACGCGGACATGAAGAAACTTTTCTTCTGGGTAGGAATGAAGTGTGATATAGTCCATTTCGTCGCCAAGTTCCTAGAGTGTCAACAAGTGAAGGTTGACCACCACCACCCAAAAGGTCTCCTACAACCGTATGATGTTCCTATGTCCAAGTGGGAAGTCATTTCTATGGATTTTGTTGTGGGATTGTCGCTCACATCGCATAGACACACTGCCATTCTTATGATAGTTGATAAGTTGACCAAGAGTGGTCATTTTATTCCGGTTAGAGACACTTATGATGTCACTGATGTGACATGCATGTTTATAAGTGAGATCATATGTTTTCACGGGTTACCCAAGAATATCATTTCAAATAGGGACTCTCGATTCACATCTAGGTTTTGGACAAGTTTGCAGTCAGCATTGGGAACTTAGTTGAACTTGAGCACAGCGTATCATCCCAAAACAGATGGGAAAACTGAGAGAGTAAATTAGGTTATGGAAGACATGCTTAGGATGTATGTTATGGATAAGAAAACCCATTGGGAGAAGTACCTACCTTTGGTAGAGTTCGCCTACAATAATAGTTTTCAGAGCTCCATTGGAAGGCCATCCTATGTATCTCTATATGGAAGGCCATGCAGGACATCATTGAGGTTGGAGAGGTTAGAAGACCGAGTGACATTTGGGCCAGACTTGATTCAAGATATGGAGGAACAGGTGATTCAAATTAGGCAGAGACTAAAGGAAGCACATGATAGACAGAAAAATTGTGTTAATGCACATAGGACTAACCGAAGTTATAAATTGGGAGATCAAGTTTTCATTCATATCAGGCCTAATAAGAGTACCATTCAGTTCGGGAAGGGGAAAAATTTGTCGCCTCGATTTATGGGACCGTTCAAAATCCAAGAGAGAATTGGACTCGTTGCCTATCGCCTCGTACTTCCACCCCACTTGCATAAAACTCATAATGTTTTTCATGTATTTGTTCTACGTCATTATGTTGTTGATGAATCTCATAAATTGAATTGGAAGGAATTGCAGGTATCGGACACGGGAACCCTCACGGTCGAACCGTTATGCATATTGGACCGTAGGGTCCGATAGCTCAGGAACCATCTGGTAGACCAAGTTAAGGTCCAGTGGGACAAGTATAGCCCAGGATATGCTACTTGGGAGGATGTAGAGACCTTACAACGAGATCATCCCTCACTTTTTGACCACCTCGGGGATATGTTTTCTCGAAGGTTGGGTGTATGTAATGCCACCTTTTGACATAGACAGCTAGAATTACTTAAGGCCTAATCATCTTTATTTTTTATTCACTGTGAAACTATTAATGATACACTTGAACTTTTAAGACATATGAACCTATGTGAATGTCAATTCTATGAATTGTTAACGTTATTTGAATCATGATAGATATTATGCAATCTATTTCTAACTTGAAAATTTGACATTTAAAGTTGTTGGTACGTGGATACCAAATTTAGATTATTATTAAATACAATTACATGATGATAATGCATGGATATGAATGGGTTTGTGTTATAGACTAATATGCAGGTTAATAGGCTATGAAATAGCCAAAGGATAATGATGATAAAAGGTTGATGTCGTGAACATCGACCGAGAAACAATATGGTAAGAATATTTGTATGTGAAATTATGTTGGTTCAAATGTATTGCTATGATATGTGGACAAATGCAGGTTTTTCAGGTGGCGAAACTGCCTAAAACTGAATAAACGATGACAAAATTGCCAGCAACACAGTTCTACTATATGGCCCATGCAAGGGTGTTGACCCTAGTTCTATTTGGAGGGGTGGAGGCATTTCCCACCGTGTATCCTATAAAACCTAGAATCATGGAAGGACGGTGTTAGCTCGAGCTCCCCTAGACATGTGATGATGACTACCAGATGCTTGTTGGGGAAGCTTGGTCAAGAGTTGACATTTTCGCTTAGTTAGGTCAATATAGTTGACGCTACAAGATAGTCCAGTAGTGGAAGGATAGGGATGGAAGATGAAAGTAGGTTAGGGAGGAAGGATGACTAGAAGTAGTTGAGAGTGTGTGGGGCTTTCGCATTATGGTATAATTTCTTGATTTCCTCGTTTTAAAAATATATATGTGTGTGTGTGTGTGTGTGTTTATATTTGTTTAACTGAACTACAATTATCTAAGTGAATGTTGTTTTTGCTATATTATTATAATTGAGGGGTTTTGCATACATTTAATTGGTCTACTATATTTTATGAAATGAATGCTCTTGTTGATTGGATTGGACGCATGCAAGAATTACTTTAGGAGTGATAATTGTTGTCATTAGTGCATGTGTGAGTCATGTATGTGTTATATACACATGCATGCCTTACACATGTACACTAGTATGTATAAGCGTTTTAAAGTGACGATGTTGTTTATTTGATGTGGATGTATGAATCATGTGTCATTAACCATGTTTTGTAAATTACTCTAACTTCAAGACGAAGTTTCTTGAAGGGTGGTTGTATGTAACAACCCAATTTGATTAATTGTTTATCATAGTTTAATTTAAATTTAATTAATTATTAAAATAAATTAAATGAGTATTTTTATTATTTTATTATTAAAAGGTAGGTGAAGTAATTAATGGGGGGATAAGGTTGTTGGGGACTTGAGAGAGGAGGATAAGGAAGAGGGGGGGGACTTGGAAAGGGTGTCTTTGTTTTGGGGAAAATGGGAAAAGAAGGAGGAAGAAATTCTGAATGAGATAGGGAAGGAGGAAATTGGAAGAACAATTATTTTGGGGAACTCTTACAGGGCACTGTTGTTGCTGGGAAATTTGGGCTCGGGGGCCGGGAACCGCAAGGATTCTTGGAGCTAGGGATCCATAGAGGTTGTTTCTAGTTGGTTGGGAGGTTAATATTCAGTTTGACAGTTTGGGAAAGCTCAAGAACAAGAGAACCAGGGACTAAATCAACCAACCTGCAGGTCGAGGTATGTATTTTATTATGATGTTGTTGGGATTATGTTGAGGTATGTATCTTATTATGTTGTTGTTGTGATTATGTTGTTTATTAGTTTACTCCTGGTATAAAGAAAAAACCATGAAAGAAAACCATAAATTAAATTGCAGATTATTTCAGTAGGAAACAACAAAATAGATATTTATTTATTATTGAGGCCCTTAAATAGGAAGGTCATTACAAAATATGGTGAAGATATCTAGAAACGAGCTATAGCATATACCCATTGTAGTTACAAATCGATCTTTCCACAACTTTAGGTTCATAAATCCTAGGAAGAAGATTATCCTATTAGACTAGCTAGAGTGGTTGTGTTCTTTGAGCTTCATGGAAGATGTTTCAGGGTCGATTCCCAGGGTTGGATACCTTTGTTGTGTACCTCATTCAATGTCCCTGCCAAGTTAGGTATCATAATCAACATCGATGGTTTTCATTGAGTACCACTTGTTACCTCTCTGGGAGGTACCCTATAGTTTTCATTTTGGCTAAACCATTGTAAGCCCAAGGATGCAAGTTAAATCCATGTAAACCATAGTGGATGATTTTTGTAGTGGACTTCTAGACTTAATACCATCATGATCAGTCCCCTTATGTCCTCGTCTCACCATCTCTTGTCCTGGATAGAATTGGAGGTCATGGCACGGATCTATTGGGACACATGATTGTGTGAAGCCACATGTCTTATGTAGGGGTGATTGCAGTTTGTGGGACCTAGCTCGGTCCATTTCATGCACACCTATATCTTCCCACATGGTTATCTTATATTGAGTCTGTAGGAATACCTTGGCCATGGTGTACTATCATTTTTGTTCTCAACATGGCAGTCTCAAAAAAAATTCATCAATGCACGTCTTTTCATGCAGAGGCCCCCGCGGAAAAAATACAACATGCACTCAAAATCACTGAAAAGATTATGAGAAAACCCCAAGTTGCAAAGTTGTGATTGAAAAAATATTAAGGGAGTTTTCAGCATTGCACTTCTTTTCATGCAAACACACCTTGGAGGCAAAAATACAACATGGGTTCAAAATTAACTGGAAAAAAAAATCACGAGAACCTGTTAGCACTAGAATTCACAACTAGATTGTTGTAGGTGTAAGCCTAATACCCATCAGAATTTGAATAAAAATGGTTTTCAATGTGTGGAAAATGGGTGTGATACTCAGTTTATAATATCAACACAAAACCTCCATGAAATACACACCAGCAAGCAAGGCTTTGAATAGTTTCAAATCAATGTTTAGATATATCAATAGGAAGATGGAAGACTTAGCAAGGAATATGAGATACATGCATCAGATTACATCCAGTAGTTCTGAAACACATATAGAAGAAATATCATTGAATAAGAACCTCCTAATCAACACTAGAGAACACTTTCATCATACTTGCATGAATTACCAACAATAAATCATTTATTGTAGTAAGGAACAAGCATAATGATGAATCCTTCACCAGCAACTAACATCAAAGTGAGATAGAAACAGATGTGACAGTAGGAAAGGAAATTGATCATTCATTATTAAAGATTCTTGAATCTGGTACATACATCAAAAAAATATGTTACAGCTTGAAACTAAAGATAAGAGTCTCATTTTCTAACCATTTGAACCCCCTCATAGAGTTACAATGCATCTTAAATAACAAAACATCCAAAAATATCTCTACAATTCGCCACCTAGCTTCTACATAGGATTTTATGCTTAAGAAAGGTGTGGCACTAAGTGCACAATAGAATGTAACAAGAATTATGTATTTCAGGAAAATGTTGGCATCATTAAGGCAATTGTTGACAACTTGATGCATGTGGCTTCACTGCAGGCAGATCCTTGAGGCATGTGGCTCTTGATGTGAAACTGATATTGAAAGAGTTTATTCGAACTCAACCTAACACCTGCCAGTCCTCATCAGCTCAAATCTTTGTAACACCTAGTTCGCAGCACCTGTGCTACAAACTATCCTAAAAGAACCAATTTGCAGTGCCTTTGACAGCACACACTGCAAACTTTCTTGTAAGTGCCTTTTTACCTCCAAAAAGATTTCAACTTTTTAAAAATTGCACAAGAAGTTGGGAAACCCTTCCAAAGCCTGCTACAATTTTATGAAATATGAAGTGACCTTTAGAGAAATGATATGGCTATGGTAACCTCAGATTAAGACAAAAATCATTACTCGGGTTATAAGTATGTGCAAAATGTGAAACGTGGCAAACATGATGTTGATGTAAAAATAATATCATGTATTCATCTTTTCCTGGTGCTTATTTTGGTAGCCACACGAGCTAATATATCCAAATTCCTTTTTTCTACCTGCTCCTTGAAGGGTTGCAATTATGCTTACAATCTCATGATCTCGGCTTTGTTGAATTTTCACTATGTTAGGCTCAAGCATGATGTTCATTTCAATTTTAGCATTTACTTGAACCATAAACAAACGCAGCTACACCATTCACAATTGTTGCAATAACCAAGATCACAAGAAGAAATGCCATGCACAAGAACACAATAAATATCCTAGGAAACCCTTCTCAACAAGGGAAGAAAACCCAGCAATCCTTTGATATATTCTCAAGAGAAATACCTCTCACACCATAGACCTAGCACACAAAAGGGTGCTCTCCAACAAGAAGAAGCTAGTACCCAAGAGAGGTGCGCACTTCAACCCAAAAAGTGTACTTGCCGAAATTTCCAAATGACAAGTGACTTGTGTGTGTTATATGTTTCCTTAATGGGGAAATTACCTTTATTTATACTAGACTGGACAGACCAAAAATGGTGTCTATTGGCACAACAGGGTCGACCTCAATAACTCAGAAAATAATTAATTATTACAATAAACATTAATTATCTTTCACATGTGGTGGAGCCAACCTATACCATTTACATCATAATTAGGGTTACATGTAAATCTTACTCTCTGACAATATAACAAGGGATCTCACACACCCACTAGTGCTCAGCCACTAGGGGCACGTCCTCATGTGCTCAGCCACAAGGGCGTCCTACTCAACAGATCTCTATCTCACTGAGTCACACAGGAGAATCATCTGGAGTACCACATCATCTCAACTCTATGCACATAGGAGAATGATACACCCATCACATGGGCACCTTCACCCCTCATAGGGGTACACATAGTTTCATCTCAAACGACACACCTATCTTATGGGCATCCTCACCCCACACAGGGGCATACACATTGATACACCCATATCATGGGCATCCTCACCCCACACAGGGACACACAGCGTCCCATATCAGTCTTAGAGAGGAACGACACACCCATGACATGGGCACACCCAACTCACGGGCTCTCTCACAGGTCATCTCACTCAGTCTCAGAGGAGAACATGTTCTGGAGGATGTCTCACGAAGATGTAATCATCAACAGGCTTGGAAAGCTCTCTTCTGTCTATACACATTCTTAAGCTACCTATGCAGGGGTAGAGACCTCTTAGCCAAGTATATTGCTTTATCAATAGTCTTCTCATATAAATCTAACATATCTTTCAACTTGATTCGGGCCTCCAGATTTTCCTTCTTCAATTTGTCATTTTCAGCTCTTGTATCCTTAAGTTTCCTACTGAGTGTTTTGAAATTAGGATTACTTTCATGAGGAGGAGTGTTGATATCAATAATCTCTATTGGTTGCTTGGAAGGCGGAGTTTTATCCTTTTGTTGATCTGAGGCTTCTATTGTACCCTCTTCCACGGGAATATGTTGTTTAGTTGTTGATCTAGTGAAAAGTCTTCTAGGCTTCACTATTTCTACAGCAACAAATGGGGAAAAGACAAGTTTTTTACCCTTCAAACTCTTTATTTTACTTGATGATATCTCCATAAGTGTAGGCTCTGCCACAAGAGAAACTTCTATGTCAAAAGGTTGTGAGGGACCACCTTCAAATTTTTTTATCAGTAATTTGAATGGATTTATCACTTTTGGTCATCTTCCTCTTTTTGCTTAACTCTGAGTGCACAGTCTTCTAAGCAGGAGTAGGTGTCTGTCTTTTGGACTATGGTGCGTGAGCAACATCTGGCTAAAAACCTGATGCAGCTAGGAAAACCTCCCAGTCAATATTGGTCTTCTTCAACTCTTCCAATACTAGCATCTCAGAGTGAAAAACATTGGTATCCATTTGCTTATATTTAGCTTGGACCCTATCTAAAATCTTGCCAATACTCCTGAAAAGATAAAAAGTAATATTCATGGACTTTTTCCCAGTAAAGTTTAGTAGCAATCTGATATGGTATTGATAAACCATATTGAACCTTCCTTCACAAGTGAAGTACCTCTGAATAACTCTGAGAATTTTGTCAAAATACTTCAACATGTGACTTCTTGGCACTCCCTTGGATTGGTTGTCTCCTTGATATTCAGGGTTTAGGAATTCCTTGGACAAAGTAGAATTCAAAAACATGACTTTAAACCACTTTTCACCACAATCAGGTATCTTTGTGGCTACATAAATAGACTGCTCAGAGACTTCAAACTCCAGTGCCCCCACCTTAGTCTTTGTACCACTGAAATAGAGTGCAAATTGTTTAGCTACCTTAAGATGTCCTCTTTGCATTTTCTCACAAAAATTCAGGCAGCCCACTCTCTGGAATGCTTCCTTGAAAAATGGTTCAGAATTTATAAGTTGCATGTCATTTGCATCGGCCCTGAAAATTTATCCCCCTTTGTGAACCTTCTTACCTTGATGACTATCCATGATGGTTGTTTTGAAAACCTCATTTACCTTCTTATAACAGTTTGTTATCAGATATATTAAAAATAGGAAAATTAGGGTTTTTGATAGAAATTGTACAGCTTAGGGTTTACTTGAATAAAATATCCATGCACAGCAATAGTGTGAGAATGAACAAGTTGCAAGTAGGAGATGAGAAGAAAAGAATAGAATCCCAAATTGGATGAGGTTGCAGTCAGGCAAAAATTGTAGCAGCTATGTGTAAACCAGAGGGTTCGCAGCGCACGGTTGAGCTCGCAGCGCACAATTTTGGACTAGGTTTTAAGACAGGTTTGCAAAACTCCACACATTTGAAAAGGGAAATGACTTTGAAAAGTTAAAACCTCAGACCTAAGTGAAGCACAGTCAATGAGGGTTTGGTCTAGTCAGAAAACAGAGGGTTCGCATTGCGCAGTTTGTAGCATCATCAAAAAATGTAGTGGATAAGGTTATTGCTGCAAGAAGTAGTTGCAAATTGATCTTTTTGGTATGAAGTAATAAACTTGAAAATTTCTGAGGTTTGGGATACCAATATTGTAGGTTTTGATTAGTGCAAAGAGTTTGCAGTGCGGGTAATATGCAACAGTTTGCAGCGCAAAAAAAATGACAGCAACTGTATCCAGTACAATCAACCTTCAGACAACGCAAAATCACAAAAAGAGGTACTTGGTATATCTAAAACTTCAGTTGGTGTCTCACGAACTAGACTGGGATTTTGTTGGAAGAATTCAATCCATTTTCATCTGCTACAGCCAATTCAAATCGCCATATTTCAAACCAATTAGCAGTGTGCTTCATTCAAATTGATGGGCATGTTTCTTGAAACCGCCCTGAAGAACATGATGCAATAAAGGCACTGAAAACAAAAATATATCCCTTGACACATTTCCAAGGTATAATGATGTGTGATTAGTGCATCAAGTACTTTCTTGATACGCTGTAAACTTTCAAGTGAGTTTTCAACAAGTAGATTGACACTCGATTTGACCCTCTAACAGTTGAAAACGAAACAAGGAACCTTTTATACACCCCTTTGAGACAAGACACATAATAATGATAAGTTTAAGACCAAGGGTGTGACCAATGTTGACCCATATTTCTTTTATGATGGTGAACATTATCATGACACCTAGACTCTTACATGGACTAAGGTCAAAATTATTTGCTCATGAAAGAATCAAACATGATTTATTGACATAAGACATGACTTAAAACCTGAACAATAAAAGACCCTATGACTTAAAACCAGAAACTTAAAAAATTTGGACCCCTACACATCCCATGTGCTAACAAAACCCATGTCACGGAATTTTGATTAATGGATTATTGAGAGAGATAATGTCCCTCAAAGGAAAATCGTCCCACTTCCTCTACAAAGTCGTTGAGCACTTTTTACAAGGTCAAATGGTCATGAAGTGAAATGTTGGAGGTCATTTTCTCTTGGAATAATTTTTACAGGTCAAATATTCCTTCTCCACATGCAAAATAATTAATTTTATTCAAAGATACTCTATTTCCAAGAAAAGTGGTTAATTTAACCACTAAATGACCAAATCATCCTCTTTGGGACAAATTGCAACAACTCATTAATTGATTTGACAAGTCAAACTAGTCGTTGGAAGGAAGAATAGTCAATGTGGACAAAATATAACTGTTATGCTCATTTTTCAAGGGGAGATTGTCCCTAAGTTTATCTTCTCCACCAAATAAATTGGTCAAACATATTTTTAAATGGATTTATCTCATTTTAACCATTGGTTGATGTAATAAAAAAATTTATCATATGGTTTAGTCTCCAACCAATTGTGGATGTGAAAACCAAGAATATTATTTTTAAAGAGGGAGTTAGAAACTAACCGTTACAAATTTTGTTATATAAGGCTAGCTACTCCTCTCATTTTTTGTTCTTGAAACTTTGTGAAATCATAATGTCATTTTACATAACTCAATTCTCTTGTGTCACTCTGGATTATATGTTGTAATGTTTTCTCTTCTTGGTTTTGGATTATTGTAATTGTGTTTTGATAGAGGTTATTTAGGATACTTGCGGAAGATAATCAATCAATCCATTAAGGGGCTACATAGTCATGTGGAAGAGAGAAAGATAGGCCTTTATCTCCTTACTCTCTTTGTGTGATCCAAGGGTAATACACCCAAGTTGTTGGACCAACTCCTTTGAGAGTAGTTTCAACCAAGTGGTCTATTATCTGTTCGGCCCAAGTTGATTGTTAACTTGGAAACAATCTTGTAGAGGAGCTCTCCTAGCAAGATCCAAGGAAGAACCCATCTATTGGTAAAATTTATAGCATTAGAGGCAATAGTGTTTCCACTCCAAACCCAATCGTCTAGAAATATATATGTCCAATCTTGAGCTCACGAGGCCATAATCGCATAAACCAGAGACATCATAAAGTAAGAATTAAAGGTAAGAATATATCTCAATTTCTTCAACTATTTTAATTAAATATTTTAAATCATCATTTATTACAAAAATAATAAAAAAAAAATCATATTCTAGCTTTGTATTTCAAATTTTATCTTCATCGAGCTAATAGATCTTTGGGTTTTTGCCTTGTCAGATTTTCTCTGCCCCGAGATAAATATTCCCTTGAGTTTTATTCATTATTTAACATCTATTACAAGGGTTGGTTTGAGAAAAAAGTGTGCAGATTTGCACTATAACAACAACAAAAATATTCATATCTACACTTTGTCGACACATTTAAAAGGGTACATTTTGTAAGTTTTACATTCCTAAACCCTTTCATTTCAATTTCCAGATCTGATTTGTATGTAATATCTTTATTTTTGGCCATTATAGAGCTTAACTACAGCCCAACAATTGATTTTGTTGGTTGTAGCAAACTTTGGGTTTTTACCCTAGGAGGATTGAACCTCAAATCTGCAAAGGTAATTTCCAATTTGCTAGAAATTAAATTCACAACAGATCTGAAGGTTATTAGGCTTAGTAAACACTTATATATTGTTGCCCTAGTCTTCTTACCCACAAATCTAATTATCTAGTGCATCCTTGCACTTGTGGGAGGCCTAAAAAGGCCATTTTCCTTGTTGTTTTTTTCATTTTCTTGTGTTTTGCAGGTCTGATTTATCAGGACAGCGAGTACATTACTCATTTTCAGCCACTTTGGTCAAGGTACTCACACAGACAATCATCTAAAAAAGTGGTAACAACATTCCCCTTCTCTCTTGCACTTCATTTCATTATTATTTTTAGAGAGTAAGGGTAAGTTAGCTTGTTGTTCATTCACTTCATTTTATGAAATATCTTTTATTATAAAAATCTATTAAAATAATTAACTCTACCCTTTCACATATCCCGCAAGTTAAGGAACTGATCTACTAATCGGTTGGGTAAGGTGATTGTGTCGTGTTATAGGGAATCCTTTCAAATCCTTTCATGAGTGGGAGTTGGGCTTGAACAGGGAGAGGATAGGTGTTGTGGTGACATTGGGCACCTATCCCTTGTGTTGCTCCCATAGTGGCCTAAGACCTCGTAGGACTGCTAGTTTGGGCGGTAACATTTTTTGGCGCTATTGCCGGGAAACAAGGTTTT
>JZKD02S0504332.1:0-16904 GCA_000966675.3 Picea glauca | reverse complement strand
GAGGGTATGAGAAGATTCGTCTTGAGAATTATTGTAATAGAGCGCTACTCTGTTGGAGGTTGCCCCCTCGAAGAGGCAAGTGAACATTGTTTCCTATCAATAAAGTTATTATTCTGGTGTTGTGGATTCATCTATTGTGTTGTTCCACCATTATTCTCTGCAATATTTCTATTTTTGACTATTATAATAGATCTGGTACCTTACAAGTGTTATCAGAGCACTTTCCTTGGAAAAAAAATTGTGGGTTATTTATTTTTTTTTTTTTAGGGTAGAGGCATATTTTGGCGTCTTAAAGCTACAAAGATGTGTCATCCAATGCATAAATCCATGGTCAGGGAAGCATACACGTAGGAACTACAAGTGGTACTTAAGCACACATTGTTGGCCACCCTTGTAATCCCTGTTGGTACCCCTTCAAGTGGTAGCGCATCAAACAACCCTAGTATACAGATCAACCTAGATATCTTGAAGCCCTCCGTAGATAATCCAATTGGCCACTTGACTGCTATAGTGCCACTGAGAACAACACTCAGAAAGATACTCTCTAGTACCTATGTATTCAGGTAGTACGACTAAGGGCACGGTCTAGCCTCCTTAGTTGGTGCCCTAAGATATTGGGCCGAGTACTACTGTTGGACCTCACATGTATATCAGAGAGCTATAGAACAGGGAAAACCCTTGTCTGTAGAAACCCTGAATACCTTAACCTTTGGGATGGAAATATAAACAAAACATACAAGATCTATTGTCATTGTTGGCTTAATATCTACTCTTTTATTGGTCTGGAGGATTCTTTGTGGTTATTCTGATCCTACTTTACCATCACAAATTGACCTTGGTTCAGATTTACTAATCTTCCCAACAAAAGCCCTTTAAAACTATCGGTCCGTCTGGTAAACTAGAAGGCAACGCAACACACAAGGTGTACTACACTGTCTCACCCAAGATAGCTCTATGGGTGGCTACAATACTCAAGTGTTTGCAACCTAAGACCGAGCGAGATCCATGGTTCAATGTTGTAAACTTTATTCATTCAGTCTAACATCTAGTTATAACATTCGTTTTATGCATGCATGTGGAATACCAGATCTACTTCGTATTTCATTCATATAACATTCATCATATAATCCGACACAAAGACACATTCATTCATTCACATAACACAGTTTTACCATGGTTCACCCCCTCCTGGGATACATCCACAATGATCTCCCTCTTAGGATTTTATTATAGTATAGAAATATATCACGCCGCGCGTGGTTACAATCTTAGTTCTCCCCCCTTTTACACAGGCTCCTCGATCCCTGCGAGGCTGACTAGATTGCACCAGGCTCCTCAGCCTGCGATCTAACCCTCAGGATCGAGTCACTCACTCCTTACCTAGCTCACCAACTTAATGACTCATACAATTCTTACAACTCTCTCTCTCCCTCTGTCTCTCTGTGTGTGTCCCCTATGTCGCCTAACTACTACTTATTTAAAACTTTGGCTCACCAACCATTACAATACATTACAAAAACCATAACCCTAGCGTCGTTAGGTCTTCCTTGCATGTGTACTTCGCCTGCTTCTATTACACGTGCTACTTTTCCTTCCGGCTGTATTTTCCTCCTTGCATGCTTCTCCTCCAAAAATAACCTTTCTCCTTGACTAGGCCTGCATCCAACAGGCCCCCAACACTGACATGGGGCTCATCTTGAGCCACCTAAACCTTATGCACTTCTTCGATCACTCCTGCGAGAGCCTGGAACTTCTCTGTGAGTTCTTTTGATTTCATTTGAGCCTGCGCGGACTTCTCCTTGAGTGCGTCCAATACCTGCATTGAAATCTCGTCGTTGATCATCTCTGTGCACTCTGCCTGGGTTTGTGCCATGTTATTCTTTGCGTCTTCCACCTGTGCAATGACCTCTGCTGCTTGCTCTTGGAGTGGTTCCATTTGAGCTTGGCGCTCCTTCTTTTGTGTCTGCATGATTATGAGTTCTACCTGCAGCTTCTTCATATCCTGCACTCAGTGATCGACATCATCTTCTGCCTCTACTTGAGGTCCTGGATAATTGTGCGTATCCTCTCCTCTTCCTGGTCCCACTGCTGGACCTATTGATCCTCCTCCATCTTTGTCCATAACTATGCTGCTTTATCGAACAAGTTGACATCTATGCTGACTGGTCGCTTCATTTCTTCTATCTGCGTTGTTTCTTTCTGCTTCCTCTGCTCCTTCACCTCTGGAGGAGTGGTAGGTACGAGATGTTCTCAGAGGTGCTTGATATCCTGCCCGTATTGATCGATTGTCTCCATAATATGATCAATATTCTGTGTCATCCTGAGCTCTGTTGTCTACGCGCTCTTTGAAATTTTCTCATAGGCTACAACCAATCCCTGCTGCAGACTATCCACACGATATTTCTCATCTTTGGTCTCGAGCTTGACCTGCTCAAGTACCAATTCCAAATATTCCCTGATGTCCTTTATCTGCTACAATTTCACTCCGTCTATGCATGCACACGACTGTACCTCCTACATGACGCTGCCTTGTAGTTTATAGAAGGCCTTGGTTGGTATCCGTGTCATTACCAATTGTATTCGGGCCAAATCCTTCAAGGGTGTATGACCCACAATTTCATCCATGCGCAACATACTCGGTGTGACATGAAATGTCGAGCTTGGTTGTGATGTCGTCTGGATCCTATCCTACTCGCTCGATCCAGTCTCAGCTCCTGTCTGTGATGCTATTGAGACTGATTCTATTCCTTCGTCGACCCTCTATGTTTCTCTGATTTGCTCAAGGAGCTGCCTCTTGTCTGCCAGCTCATCTTGCATCCCATCCCTTTGGCGTTGAGCTTCATCAAAGTTCTTTGTTGTTCGGTCATGGACCATCTGGGCCATGAGTTCGATGTCGTCCTCTATGATCATGTATTCTGGTGGCATTTTGTGCACCTTATCTTTCTTGTGCGCACCCCCTGTTTCTATGACTGGCCTCTTGGTCTGGCTTTTCTCCTACTGAGTAGCACTTGATGTCATCCCCTGTGTTGTCTCAGTCTATTTTTCTTGCTCCTGTGGCACCTGGGTGTTGTTCTTTTCCCCCTCCTGAGTGCCTTTCTTGGTCACACCACCTTTCTTCTATTGTGTCGAGTTTTGACCCGACCTTGGCTTCTTGTGCACCATTTTGTCATTTGCAGGCGTCTGTTCCTGCCCTACCTCCTCCTTCTTATCTGTGGGCATCTCTTGATTCATGACTGGAATCCTCCAGTCATCGTTCCAATCCCTGATGGTCATTTCTACGTCTTCTTCCTTGACGCAATAGTGCAATTTTATTCATTGGTTGTCGGGATCCTTCTATGCTTGGATCCACATTGTATGCCTGGTCGCTTTGAAGTTGGCTATGCCATGATACTGTGTGACCACCTCTGGTGTGATCCTCCAAGTGTTGGCGATGCTTTCCTATAGGTCATTACAATATCCTTCAAACATGCCTGCATTCACCCTTTTGTTGTTGGGGTCTGACGTGCTCCCCAGTGACAGGTATCGTGTTGTGTGGCAAGGATTGGATCTCGTGGAAAAGAATGAATACTTAGGATCCTTCAATCTGACCAAGGCGATCAGGACAAGTAGCCATGAATAGAGAAATTATGTCCCCAGGTCCTACGCATCCTTATAGTCTTCTAGGAACATATTCAACAAATATGGGGCCCAACTGATTGTGGTGCCCTCCGCACGTTGTACTGCAGTTGCAACAACCTCAACATGGACTTCCTCCTTGCAACATTTCCTGAGTAACTTGCATGCCATGATTTTTGTGGCCATCCTTGTGGCCGCGTCACTAATACGCTTAATTATGATTATGTGCGACCCTCTTTCTGTACCATACTTCTTCTTCATCTCCTTGACCAGTGCCTTCTCCTTTGTCTTGTCATCAAGGAAATGCATGGGTGTCTCCCCTTATGTTGGTAGCCCTATGATGTATGCAATGGTATCCACGTCTATCGAGACAAATTGTTCTAGCCACATGTATCCTCCGTGGGTGACGACCATCAGCTTCTTGAAGCAGTTGTTTGCGTCTCGGCCCCTCCCAAAGTGCGGGATGTCCAACAGGCCTAGAATCCCAGTTTTGGTCAGTCTAGCTACCCAATGTCTTGGTTGGTTAATTGATTCACCAAAGGGTCCTAACCTCATAGTTTCCAGGTAAACTTGCTTGGAAAACTCTGGGAACTTTTCTGTGTCTGTCACATCATGTTTTGAGTACCACAATTTCTCCACATGACCTAACATGTTGCCCACAACACACACCCCTTCTGGAATGCATGGCAAGACTATGGTTGTGGTGGCTTGCTTTCATAGTGATATTTCTACTGGCTGTTTTCCCTTGCGCTGTGGTGGTTGACTCGAGGTTCCAACCTCCATTGTTCTCTCTTATGCATACTCCTATGATCGGTCAGTGACATCTTCCACTGTGCGCTCCTATGGCTCTTCTAGCGTGGTTATGTGTGATCTTTCTAGAATGGTCGTTTCTGCCTGGTTCGAGACCGTACCATTAACTCTCGAGGCTTATTCAGGGTTTTTGGGGTGTGAATGATTGCCTATGTCCTCAGCTTGCTGGCCCTGTCCTATTTTCGACATATAAATGTCCATGCCCATTTGTGTTGTGTGCTGAGTTTCCTCCACCACTAGTGTGGGGCTTCCTAGTTCCATGTTGGGCGACAAGATTTCATCTAAGTTGATGACTTCTGGAGGCTGAGGTGGTTGTTGTTCACTTCCATGTGGATGAGGTGGTGGTCTGACGTTGCTTCAAGGTCATCTGCAAGCCTATATCGATGCTCCTAGTTTGGGTGGTGCCATGGTAGCAAAGGTATTCTCCACCGAGCTTAGCGGGCTCTATAACCTATATAAACTCATTCCTTTCTCTGTATACTCTATTTCTCTATGCTTTTCTCAATTTCACAATAACTCTTCTAATATTGACGTGCTTCCCTTATATAGAAATCATGTGAATCTTCTTGGAGACGCTACCCAAGTTGCGTTTTGAATGTACTGGTGCTTCCTGCATACTTGCCATTGAATTCCCTTACCGTCACCAGTTGGCGTGATTAATGCGGCGTCCCCTCAATTGTTCTTGTCAATCAATTTTGATAGTTGCCGCTTGTTGGTGCTTTATTTGTCATACTTTCCATTTCCATTGTTTCAGCCTTTTAGTGACCGTTGGTCCTTTATCCATCGTGATAACATTTCTGAGTGCACGTGCTCATTCTCTTTTCTACGTGCTGTGCCTTTGTTGCTATTTTTGATGTCCGACGCGGTAACCCCTTTGTTTTTTAAGTTCTAGGAGGTCGACTGTCCCTATACAACTTCAATCGACTCCCATTGATCATCCCTCTGATTTTTGTTCCTCCTAAATCCTTCAACTGTACAAATCCCCCATCTGTGACATTATTTACTTCATATGGTCCTAACCAATGAATTCTGAGTTTTCCTGGGTGCTGAAGAGATTTACTGTCATACACCAAGACTAAGTCTCCTTCCTTGAAATTTCTCCTCTTGATATGTCTGTCATTCCAAGATTTGTCCCTTACTTTCTGTACTTCTTGGTGAAACCCTGCTAGAATCCTATCTTCCTCCATGATCATCAACTGATTTATCCTTTCTTGTACTGTGCCTCGCTTCATAATGTTTGTAATTGTTGCTACACGCAGACTAGTTACCAAAAACTCTAATGGCATGAATTATTCTTGTCCATACACCAATCTGAATGGTGTATGTCCTGTCAATTTTTTGCATGTGGTATTGTATGCCCATAGTACTGTTGGTATCTTCAAGTCCCAATCATCCTTATTAATGTTGCATATCTTTGTCAGTGCATTCTCGAGGATTTTGTTAAAGGATTCCACTATTCCATTTGCTTGAGGATGACATGGTGTACTCTTTTGATGATAAACTTCAAACTCCTAAGTCATACCCTTAATAGTGTTAATGAAGTGAGTACCTTGGTCACTCATCAAAATCCTTGGTGCTACTTCTGCCCATCTTGCTAAGTATTATGTCGCAGTGATAATGTACCTTGCTCCTGACATTTTTGCCGGTGGGTTAATTGGTCCCACAAAATCTATTTCCCATTTGTCGAATACCTACAAGGTTACTTGTGGTCTCAGGGGCATCTCATCCCTTCTATTCAATTTCACAACCCTTTGACATACATCACATTTTTTGGCAGTATTCCTTTGCGTCTCTGTGAACGGTCGGTCACCATAATCCTACGCGCAATACCTTTTGCATGGTAGCTTTGCCTGCATAATGTCCTCCTGCTATTCCCTCACGGGCTTCTGCTAAAATCCTTGGTCTTTCATGTTCCAACACACATCTTCTCAAGATGCTATCTGCACCCATTTTGTATAAGTGTCCTACAATCAATTGATAGTCTGCAACTCGGACTACCAGGTTTTTCTTCTGCGCAGTGTTGAATTCCTGTGGTGTAGTCCCTATACTCAAGTACTGGACGATGTCTGTGAAGTATTCATCGACCATCTGGATTGAAAATAGTTGCATATCAGTAAATTTTTCCTCTAGATTCATAGGTTCCTCCCCATTAGTGATCCTTAACAAGTGATCATGTCATGCGTTCAACTTCCGTGGTTTGACTATCACTTCAAATTCAAATTCCTGGAACAAAAATAACCATCTACAAATTCTCCCCCCAACACTAGCTTGTTGACGAGGTATTTGAGCACCGAGTGGTCTATGAACATCTTGAACTGTTTCCCCAATAAATAATTCCTGAATTTCTGAAGCGCATAGACCATTGCTAAGCCTTCCCTTTCCGTGGTATTATAATTTTGCTCCGATTCTGACATTTTTATGCTAGCAAATGCTATAGGATGGTCCAATTCTCTCACTCCTGGCTACACTAGTATAGCACCAAGTGCTATGGCTGATGCATCTACATGTACATGGAATGTCTTTTCCCAATTGGGAAATACTAGTAATGGTGCAATTACCATCTTCTCTTTCAAGGTGTCCAATCCGTGCTGACAGTCCTAATTCCACTGAAACTTGTTGTATTTTCTTAGAAATTTCTCCATTGGCGCAGTGATCTGCACATATCCCTTTATGAACTTCCTGTAGTATCACGTGTGTCCCAATGTTGCTCTCAATTGGCAGACTATTTTTGGTAGTGGTAGGTTAACAATTACGAAAATCTTGGCATGATCTACTAGCAAGTCTTGCTTGCATACTATATGGCCCAATAATATCCCAAAAGGTGTTCCGAAGATGCATTTTTTGATATTTAATGATATCTAACATTGCCTTCATCTTTCTAACATCAACCTCAACACCCCTACATGGTCTTTCAATAGACTGTAGACTATCCAATCATCCAAATATACCTCTAGAAACTGGTGGATGAATACTTTGAATGCAACTATGACTACTCTGGAAAATATTGCTGGTGCATTCTGCAGTCCAAACAGATTGACTGTATATTGGTAGAATCCCCATTCCATGGAAAAAGTGGTCTTGTATATATATTATGGTGTTATCTTTATCTGATGGTATCCTGAGAATCCGTCGGTGAATGAATAAGTTTCTTGTCCTCCTACATTGTCCAACACTTCATCTATGAACAGAGTAGGGAACGGGTCATGTAGGCACGCATCGTTCAACTTCCTCAAGTCAACACATATTCTGATCCCCCCTTGTTTTTTCTTTTGAACTACCATCAGGCTTACCCATTTAGATTCCTCTACAGGTTATATGATTCCAGCCTCCAACATCCTATCAATCTCGTCTTTGAATTTTTGCTTGTATATCGGGTTTAGTCTGTATGGTTGTTGTCTGATCAGTCTTGCCTCAACTCTGAGCGGTATATTCATTTCGCCTAGCTCTCCTTCTATGACTTTCATTTCTATGAACGTTGTTGGGAATAGGTCACTGTACTTGCACAGTAACTTTGTTATGCTTTTCACTATTTGCTCATCCCAATAGTCTTCAATGATGGCCATTTTGGGATTCTCAACTGTCCCAATGTTGACTTTCTTCACCTTGATCAACGTAATAATTACTTCTAATTCCAGAGGTGGAACATCCACTTCTCTTTCACCTTCAAATTCCTCAATATGAATATCACATGGGTCATCTTCATTTGGTGCTTCTTCCTGCACGTGGTAGCATGACAATAGTTATTTTACTGTCTGCCTGTTTTGTTGTTGTTCTTTTGTCATGAGCTCAACTTTCGGTTCTTTAATGGATATCACCCCTCTGATTTGTTTAAGTGTTGCATCTATGTTGGGGTTCTCATGCTCAAATGAGAAAGTGTCTGTAAATTTCTACTGCAAATCTTTCTAGTTTGTAGTTCCTCCGCATAGTTCCTGGTCTGTATACTAGTTTGCTGGGATGCCTTCTAATGTGTGAACAAAATGATGAGGCCACTCCTCCAGTGGTGTCATTTTCCATAGCGCTGTACACTTCTCTAAGTGTTTTTCTGGTGCCCCCTGTCCATCATATTTCTGCAGCTGGTTGCTTCCTTGTTCTGCACCAAATCTAATGCGCAGTAACCGCTTACATCGGTACCAGTATTTAACTATTTTTTTTGTGCACACAACACCATCTTGCAGGTGTTTCCTTGAGTTCTATATCTTGGGCTAAGAGCCTCTGATTTTCTACCACTTCATCTTCATACCATGTTAAGAATACTTATACATCATTCACCCCATGGAAGTTGGGAGGTTCCCTTATCTCCGTACCTACCCATCTTACTGCGCGGTATATTCTGGCGCATCTTCTTGTGGAGACTTTGTCTAACCTCTGCTGCCAATTTTCTAAGCCCGTATCTGAGTCTGACACACATGAGGTGATGCTTCTCCAACTGAGTACCCCATATATAGTCGGGTTCACATAATCTTCATCTCACGCAGTTGTTCTGTATAACTGGTTAATATCCTCCAGGTATAAGCAAGTAGGTTCTACAACCCTTTCCCCTTCTGATGGGTTCAATGGCACAATGACTCTGTATTCTCCTGAATTGAAGGTCATCTTCCATGTCTTTAAGTTGATTATGGCCTGGTTATCAAATGCCCAATCCAAGCCAAGAAATTCCGGATAAGGTGTTGTGTCATCCACTATCTCGATTACTTCGAAGTCAGCTTTAGTTTGCACTCCATTCAGGTCTACTGCCACTCCTTTTAGTCTTCCAATTGGTAGAACTCTGTGTTGATTTGCTAGTTTCAGCTGAACATGTGAATATCCTAATGCGTGTTCTCCCATACATTGCCATGTCTTTTTAGGTAATACATTTACTTCAGATCCTAAATCAAGTATAATATCTCCCATGTTGAAATCTCCAATGTTGGTGTTTAGTCTAAATTCCCTGTTTGTTCTCCTTCTTGTATGCAGATGATTAATTGTTTTATGTTGTATCTTTCCTTATGCCACTATGCTACATCTTTCTAGCATATTTTGTAATATTTTAATAGAGGATGGATCATTTAGTAGTCTAACACAGGATTGCAAAAAACCTTTAATCATACTTACTCTTCCCAGTGGCTGTGTTTCTTCGGTGTGATCCAATGATGGAGGCATCTCGTACGCTGGTACTTACTTATTATACTATGCAGTTGATGTTGATGCAATGTCTGGCTTCATGAATTCTTGTCTAGCTTGCTCGAATATCTCCTTCTTGTTCTGCGCATCAAACTGCCTCCTTGGTTCAACATTCTTCTTCACCCATTGGTGTTGTACAGGCTCTTGTCTTAATACGTCATTCCTCGTTTTAGCTCCTTCCCATGTAACTATGTTGTTGTTTCTTGCTTCACCCCTCGGTTCTGTTTATATCCACTGAAAATTATGATTGTTCTGATTCCTCTTCTGCTGGATCTTCCCTAATAGTGTCGGACATTCTTTCGTGTCATGATGTGATGCGCGACAATACATACAAGTCATCGATGGAAGTTGACACTCTCTTGCGTAGTCTCTTGGCTATTGACAATTGTGGCATATCACTGGTCCTCTATCTCTTCCAAAGCCTCCTCTTGATCTTCCTCCACCTCTATAGCCATATCAACCCCCTCGCAACGCTTTGTATTGAGGCACCTGGTTATACTGCTTCGTATTATAGTGTGTCTGCACGGTATTATACTGAGGCTGCATAGTGTTATATTGTTGCTGCGTAGTGTTATACTACTGCTGCGCAATGTTGTACGAGGATGGTAATTTGTTAAACTGAGGTGTGGCTTGCCCAATCATCATTTCTTCCTGCACTTTGTATGCTTCTGATGTTCTTTCCCTCATAAGGTCCATGGTTCTGCAATCTTTGACATCATGGCCTACTGACTTGCAAAAGTTTCAATATGAGCTCTTCGGTACTGTCTGGTACTTCTGCATCATTGGGCTGTGGTATGGATCATGACCTTGTTTCTTACATATATCACACCATAGTCCTCCTGTTGGAAATGGATTTGGCATTCCGGTTGCCATGTACTGCGTGAATGTTGGACATTCATTCTTATGGTGTCCTTATGTCCTACATGTGGTACACCAAACGACTTCTCTTTTGTCCTTTCCCTTGTTCTGGTTTAGCTGGAATGTTAAGTTCTTTAGATCCTCCTTCTGCTCCTCTATGGCTAGATCTGTTTTCTGATATTGGTTCTCTTCCAGTTGTAGGGCTACTTGTATAGCCTTTTCCTGCGTCTGAAACTTCTATTGTCGCAACGGATACTTCAAGTGTGATAGCAGTGAATTGACGAACATATGCCTATGTTGCATATCTATCATGACGTATTTTAGCTTTCCATTCAATCGTTTGAATCTCTAGTCAATATCCCATATAGATTCTCCTGGTTTCTGCTAATCTCTATCATTTTATTCATGTATTGATCCTCTGAACTAGGCTTCTGAACTCATTTATCATCAACTTATTGATATCTCTAATTGTTTTTGTTGTCCCTACTGGACTATTTGCAGCTAAAATCATATACCAATCTAGTGTGTGATCTCTTAGTGTTATAGCTAACTGTGCCAATTTAGTGTCCATGTCTGTGATCTGTTTTGCTTCCTAGATATTTTCACAGATAAACATGTGCTTCTCTGGGTCCTTTGACGCTTCTCCTTTGAATTCTGGTAATCTGATGGTGGGATCATGTCATGCCATCCCGAATGCTGAAATAATACCTCCACACGGTGTAGATACTTGACTACTACTTCTTGAACTGGCTCCGCTAGTTTTTGTTCCTTATGTAGGTGTACTTCCTGCTGTCTTCTCCCAAAATTCAGTCGTTTAAATGGTGGTGTTCTTCTTGGTGTGTTAGTCGCACATGGGTTTATGGGTTGCACACTAACACTAATATGGCTAGGAGTGTTGCCTTCTATTTTTTCTCTTGGACGTATCGTCTTCCTCTCATATGTTGTGTGCATGATTTCCTCAATGTTCTCCACNTAAGAGCCTCTGATTTTCTACCACTTCATCTTCATACCATGTTAAGAATACTTATACATCATTCACCCCATGGAAGTTGGGAGGTTCCCTTATCTCCGTACCTACCCATCTTACTGCGCGGTATATTCTGGCGCATCTTCTTGTGGAGACTTTGTCTAACCTCTGCTGCCAATTTTCTAAGCCCGTATCTGAGTCTGACACACATGAGGTGATGCTTCTCCAACTGAGTACCCCATATATAGTCGGGTTCACATAATCTTCATCTCACGCAGTTGTTCTGTATAACTGGTTAATATCCTCCAGGTATAAGCAAGTAGGTTCTACAACCCTTTCCCCTTCTGATGGGTTCAATGGCACAATGACTCTGTATTCTCCTGAATTGAAGGTCATCTTCCATGTCTTTAAGTTGATTATGGCCTGGTTATCAAATGCCCAATCCAAGCCAAGAAATTCCGGATAAGGTGTTGTGTCATCCACTATCTCGATTACTTCGAAGTCAGCTTTAGTTTGCACTCCATTCAGGTCTACTGCCACTCCTTTTAGTCTTCCAATTGGTAGAACTCTGTGTTGATTTGCTAGTTTCAGCTGAACATGTGAATATCCTAATGCGTGTTCTCCCATACATTGCCATGTCTTTTTAGGTAATACATTTACTTCAGATCCTAAATCAAGTATAATATCTCCCATGTTGAAATCTCCAATGTTGGTGTTTAGTCTAAATTCCCTGTTTGTTCTCCTTCTTGTATGCAGATGATTAATTGTTTTATGTTGTATCTTTCCTTATGCCACTATGCTACATCTTTCTAGCATATTTTGTAATATTTTAATAGAGGATGGATCATTTAGTAGTCTAACACAGGATTGCAAAAAACCTTTAATCATACTTACTCTTCCCAGTGGCTGTGTTTCTTCGGTGTGATCCAATGATGGAGGCATCTCGTACGCTGGTACTTACTTATTATACTATGCAGTTGATGTTGATGCAATGTCTGGCTTCATGAATTCTTGTCTAGCTTGCTCGAATATCTCCTTCTTGTTCTGCGCATCAAACTGCCTCCTTGGTTCAACATTCTTCTTCACCCATTGGTGTTGTACAGGCTCTTGTCTTAATACGTCATTCCTCGTTTTAGCTCCTTCCCATGTAACTATGTTGTTGTTTCTTGCTTCACCCCTCGGTTCTGTTTATATCCACTGAAAATTATGATTGTTCTGATTCCTCTTCTGCTGGATCTTCCCTAATAGTGTCGGACATTCTTTCGTGTCATGATGTGATGCGCGACAATACATACAAGTCATCGATGGAAGTTGACACTCTCTTGCGTAGTCTCTTGGCTATTGACAATTGTGGCATATCACTGGTCCTCTATCTCTTCCAAAGCCTCCTCTTGATCTTCCTCCACCTCTATAGCCATATCAACCCCCTCGCA
Organism: Picea glauca; assembly: GCA_000966675.3. Classification (NCBI taxonomy): domain Eukaryota; kingdom Viridiplantae; phylum Streptophyta; class Pinopsida; order Pinales; family Pinaceae; genus Picea; species Picea glauca. Next base: position 4,061 of record JZKD02S0504332.1, on the reverse strand, counting down.
ACGCTTTGTATTGAGGCACCTGGTTATACTGCTTCGTATTATAGTGTGTCTGCACGGTATTATACTGAGGCTGCATAGTGTTATATTGTTGCTGCGTAGTGTTATACTACTGCTGCGCAATGTTGTACGAGGATGGTAATTTGTTAAACTGAGGTGTGGCTTGCCCAATCATCATTTCTTCCTGCACTTTGTATGCTTCTGATGTTCTTTCCCTCATAAGGTCCATGGTTCTGCAATCTTTGACATCATGGCCTACTGACTTGCAAAAGTTTCAATATGAGCTCTTCGGTACTGTCTGGTACTTCTGCATCATTGGGCTGTGGTATGGATCATGACCTTGTTTCTTACATATATCACACCATAGTCCTCCTGTTGGAAATGGATTTGGCATTCCGGTTGCCATGTACTGCGTGAATGTTGGACATTCATTCTTATGGTGTCCTTATGTCCTACATGTGGTACACCAAACGACTTCTCTTTTGTCCTTTCCCTTGTTCTGGTTTAGCTGGAATGTTAAGTTCTTTAGATCCTCCTTCTGCTCCTCTATGGCTAGATCTGTTTTCTGATATTGGTTCTCTTCCAGTTGTAGGGCTACTTGTATAGCCTTTTCCTGCGTCTGAAACTTCTATTGTCGCAACGGATACTTCAAGTGTGATAGCAGTGAATTGACGAACATATGCCTATGTTGCATATCTATCATGACGTATTTTAGCTTTCCATTCAATCGTTTGAATCTCTAGTCAATATCCCATATAGATTCTCCTGGTTTCTGCTAATCTCTATCATTTTATTCATGTATTGATCCTCTGAACTAGGCTTCTGAACTCATTTATCATCAACTTATTGATATCTCTAATTGTTTTTGTTGTCCCTAGTGGACTGTTTGCAGCTAAAATCATATACCAATCTAGTGTGTGATCTCTTAGTGTTATAGCTAACTGTGCTAATTTAGTGTCCATGTCTGTGATCTGTTTTGATTCCTAGATATTTTCACAGATAAACATGTGCTTCTCCGGGTCCTCTGACGCTTCTCCTTTGAATTCTGGTAATCTGATGGTGGGATCATGTCATGCCATCCCGAATGCTGAACTAATACCTCCACATGGTGTAGATACTTGACTACTACTTCTTGAACTGGCTCCGCTAGTTTTTGTTCCTTATGTAGATGTACTTCCTGCTGTCTTCTCCCAAAATTCAGTCGTTTAAATGGTGGTGTTCTTCTTGGTGTGTTAGTCGCACATGGGTTTATGGGTTCCACACTAACACTAATATGGATAGGAGTGCTGCCTTCTATTTTTTCTCTTGGACGTATCGTCTTCCTCTCATATGTTGTGTGAATGATTTCCTCAATGTTCTCCACAACCTGGAGATCCTCTACCTTCTCTTCATCACTTGCTAAGCCTTCCCTCGCAGCTACAACTCTCTTCTTGGTGTTTACCTTATATTGGTAGGGTACTCCACTGTGTGTCTTCCTAGCTATTGCCATGATCTGCTTAATCTGGTATTTGTCCATCATAATTCGGTCTAAGGCCTCCTCCTTATTTCCTTTATCCCCTTCTCCTTCCATTTCTCCTTCTCCTTTCAGTGCTTCCCCCTTCCCCCATGCACGCAGAAAGGTTTAGATGTCTGACTCCATCGTCATTACACCTTTGTTATATAGTAATATTTTAATGGAAGTATATAATGATATGATGTACCTACATCGAGGTCCCTTCAAGAACTATTGCTCAGTTGCGATGTACGACTTTACTGTGTCTACTGCAAACTCTATGATAAATCCATAAACAATGCTATCTAACCATAAATCGACTGCGCACATAAACTTATTATCAACTTGTTGTAACTACACGATCTCTTTAGGATTCCACTCTAGCTGTCTGATCCGATTTGTGGGATGGTTGTCTTTCAATATTTTTATCCACTCCTGTAATGCATGCGGGAAATCACAGAAAATGACTTCATGCAAGTCATTGAATACGTACTTGTCCATATATTTGCGCGGTGTTAACTTTGAATTTCTGTTATCTTTCTGCACAAACTCTAGCTCCTTTGTCTTCAACCATCTCTCTATCTCCGCCTTCGTTGGATTCCACGGTCTCAACATCCCCTTTCAACTTCTTAGTTCTTCAATGATTCATTGTCCTATTTGACATCCTTTTGACGCGTATTCACCCAATCTCACATTCTTAGTCCCATTTTCTTCCACACAACCAGAAACAAAACCATTTGTTGGCTTAATATCTACCCTTCTATTGGTCTAGAGGATTCTTTTCGGTTATTCTGATCCCACTTTACCGTCACAAATTGACCCTGGTTTAGATTTACTAAGCTTCCCAACAAAATATCTTTTAAACTATCGACCCCTCTGGTAAACTAGAAGGAAGCGCAACACACAGGGTGTACTGTACCATCTCACCCGAGATAACTCTATGGGTGGCTGCAATACTCAGGTGTTTGCAACCTAAGACTGAGCGATATCCGTGGTTCAACGCTGTAAAATTTATTCATTCAGTCTAAAATCTGGTTATAAAATTCATTCTATGCATGCATGTGGAACACCAGATATACTTAGTACTTCATTCATCTAACATTCATTAATTAATCAGACACAAAGACACATTCATTCATTCACATAACACAATGTTACTATTAATATTATGGTAGCTGTGGGAGGTATTTACCTCCACGTGTGAACCTAACGAGAATAGGAGACTCCAGAAAGTAAGAGAAAAACCTTAATGAGTTGGATAATAACCCTAGAAGTCTTGTTGGCTCAAGAAGATAATTTATATTAGGTTATTAGCCTCCAAGAGAAGAAGTCGGCCAGAAATAATAATAATATACTAAACAGACACATATCTAGAAGGAGAAGTCGGCCCCAACAAATCTGGCAGAACCAGTATAAATACAGGGTGCCAGTTCTCATTTGACAACATCTCAGAATTGCAGACAACAAGTGGTGCGCACTGCAGTTCCTAGTTTGGTGCACATGTGTGGAGGAGAGCTGCAGGTGCAGCTGCTGCAACTAGCAGCTTCAGTATTAGCTTGGACTATCTCTTGGCTAGGGTTTGGACTATCTGATCAACTTTTTGTGATGCACTATCCTTGGGGAAAGGTGCACTACCCTTTGTTTGGCTATCTAGCCTAGGTTTTGCTTCCGGAGAAATTCTCAGTCAAGGTTAAGGTGCTCAGAGGGTGGTTTCGGCCTATGGTTGGGTGACGAGGGTATCGTCAATGGTAAAACAAGCACACCATATTCTATATTCTAACAAGTTATGGGCCCACACCTCCTTCATCCAGTCTAAACGCTAGAAGGAAACATAGCCGCTAGGATATTGAGCTTGGTTACTAGCAGAAGCATCTTCCAAGACACTGCCGCTAGGGTTACTAGCAGTAGCAGTTGCAGAAACCCTAATCCTCTTGTTGAGGAACCCTAAGTGAATGGATTGACCTAATCTTTGGACAGATCAGTGTGCCCTAGCCTAGCGCATCTCCTAGCACTCTCAGAAGGCCAAGACGTGAAGTTTGGATTTCTGGTCAAATCTAGGGTTTGACCAAGTCAAGCAGCCATACCAAACTCTATGAAGTCTGAGAATAAGTTAGATGGAGCCTCTAACTTCAGAGCATGGAAGACAAGGATTGACCTCATCCTTGCTAAGAATAAAGTGCTGGATATCATCAAAGGAAAGATCATGAAGATAGAGTTTGAAGAAGGAAAAGAGAAGGAACCACAAAATGTTGCAGCTATGGAGAAGTTCAAAGATGTTTGACATCAATGCCATGAGTATCATAGTGGATTCCATAAAATACCACTTGATACCCTACATCTCCCATCTTGACTCATCAAAGAAGATGTACGATGCCCTAACAAATCTCTTCTCAGTCAGAAACATTAGACAAGTTATGAGTTTGAAGAATGAGCTTCGTGACATGAAGATGAATGATGATGACAACATAAAATCATACTTTGTAAGAATCTTCCAGTTAAGAGATCAACTACAAGCTATTGAAGAGATCACTTCAGAAAAGGAATTGGTGAACATAGTACTCAATGGTCTTCC
>JZKD02S0504298.1:252278-278869 GCA_000966675.3 Picea glauca | reverse complement strand
CGGAGGGCTAGGACATCCATTGATGTCCTAGGGCTAGGCGCTACTAGTCGGCAGGGAGGTTGGTTTTGGGGTGTCCTAAGGAGCAACATCAGGTTCAAGCTAAGGAAGCAAGCGGTAGCATCAGGTTCAGGTTAGAGTTATGAATCTTTTGAATTAAATTGTTAGTAAATTTTATTTATTGAAATATTAGATTGAATTTGCTAGATTAAGTAATTTTTTTTAAATTTTACAATAGCGTTGAAAATTAATGGTTGCTTAAATTAATGTAAATCCATTACAGAGGCCCAGGGAATTATTTGTAAATTCAGATTTTAATAGACTGTTGTTATTGGTAAATTCTATATATTCTTTACTTCAGGTTTATACCAAAAATTTGTTGAAGTAGAGAGTATCATCCACACTTTTTTCTCATTTGATTTTGTACTCGTATGTTCAATAAGATAATAGGTATTAACTTTTAATATTATGTACATTTAGTTTTTAATGTTATAATACTATCTTTCAGTTTTAAGTATCAGAGTTTTATTTTTTTTAATTGAAAATTTATAATATATGGGCATGAATTTTCAATGAGTTAGTTTTTTGATTAGATTTTTTGGTGTCTTTTTGTTTTTAATGTAATTATGGTATTTATATTAGTTATATTAATAAATTTTAATGTTTATTTTTCTAATTTATTTAGTTGAAATATATAATAATTTTTTCCACCCAGCGATTTGACTGGTAAAGTCTACGGAAGTATACATACCCTACCCCCCTCTGGATTTGAACTTGTGACCTATTAAGAGGAATCACATGTTCTTAACCATTAGGCCCACTCAGGCTATATGGCCCACTCACGACGTATCTTTTCTTAATGGATTTGAGTTAAAGTGATAAATAAAAAGAGAATTTGATGTTGTTATGCACTTAATCATAAAATTCTTAGCAAGTATTAAATTGTGTAGATATGAGGCATTTTCTGTGTATGCTCATGATTTTGCAATAACACATATTTGTAAAATTCATACTTTATAAAATAAGGACGTTGTAATAACTTTTACTATTCACTTAAGTTCTATGCTATCCATCACTTTGGAACTCCCAATTAGTCTTGAATTTTCCCTTTGCACCATTGCATTTCATTGCACTTGAACCTTCTTTGTATCCTTATTAGTCCCTGCCAAGGTGTAGAGGGACTATAGCAATCGATAATTCGTTGAATTTATATTAGTTTGTCATTTGTGTTGATGTTTGAACAACATCGGGAATACATTCTTCCACACACACACACACACACACACACACACACACACACACACACACACATATATATATATATGACATAATATTTATAATACAACATATAAATATACTTAGTAAATAAATAGTTACTTATTATCCAAGTGACACATCCTTTCATGGATGGTCACCATATGTTCTATATATATGAAACTCTCATCATTGTAATAACATCAATTTAATATAAGCATTTTCTATTGTACTCATGTCTCTATGCGTGGTTATTCTTCTTCTGATCTTGGTTATTACTGCTGCTATTGTTCATGGTTTATTCTTCAATTCAAGTAAATTTATAAAGTAACTGAATGTAATTGAACAACATTAAAATCCAACATGGTATCAGAGAAGCGTTCTTGAAAGAAGACTATTGCACATGCATTGACCTTCTACAGCAACTCGTCGTACCTTTCCTGCAATTCATTGTTTTGTTGCAACTGCAACTAAGGCTAAAATTTCTGCACTCTTCCAACAGAGTCAATATATCCCTGCCCAATCAAAGTCAGTATATCCCTGCAGTCTCATGTGTGTAGGTTGAAGAAGGCCCTGTATGGACTCAAGAAGGCACCTCGAGCTTGGTATGTGAGGATTGATGGACACCTGATGAGTTTGGGCTTCAGAAAAAGTGTTGTTGATCCCAACGTATACTACAAGATTGTTAACGGTGAGGCCTTGATTTTGGTCCTCTATGTTGATGATTTATTCCTCACCGGTATAGAGAGTCTTATTATTGAATGCAAGTATGTGTTGGCCTCTGAGTTCGAGATGAAGGACCTTGGTATGATGCACTACTTCTTGGGACTAGAGGTGTGGAAAAGAACTGATGAGATCTTCCTAAGTCAGGGGAAGTACACAGTTGAGATATTGAAAAAGTTTGGGATGCTAAACTATAAACCCATGGCTACACCAATGGTGATGAATCTAAAGAAACTATGTGTGTCTTCTTTTGATTTCGACAAGATTGATCTGACCCCGCACAAAGAACTGATTGGATCATTGATGTATCTAGTTAACACCAGACCAGATAGTTGCTATGCAGTGAGTGCACTTAGCCAATTTATGAGCCAACCGAGACAAACACAATGGATTGTTGTGAAGCACGTGTTGATACACCTGCGAGGAACAATTGGACATGGTCTGAGATATACTTCTAGTATTGACATGAGATTGCAGGGATATACCGACTCTGATTGGGCAGGGAGCGCAGTAGATAGGAAGAGCACCTTTGGGTGTTGCTTCACTTTGGGATCTACCATGGTTTCCTGGTGTAGCAGGAAACAAACTTTTGTGGCCTTGAGTACTGCAGAAGCAGAGTACATTGCATAAAGTGTGGCAGTTCGTGAAGCAGTGTGGCTTCGCAAGCTCCTTGCAGATTTATTTGGACATGTGCTAGATTCTACAGTTATTCATTTTGATAACCAAAGCTGTGTGAAGCTCTCACATAATCTAGTGTTTCATGACAAATCGAAACACATTGAGATCAAGTACCATTACATCCAAGACATGGTGCATAGGAAGGTCGTATTAGTGCAATACCTTCCTACAAATGAGTAGGCTGTTGATGTTCTTACCAAACCCTTTACCAATATGAATTTTGAGTACTTATGTGACAAACTTGGTGTGACAGAGAATGTCTCCCTCACTGAAAGGGAGTGTTAATGTTTGCAGCTTCCTGAAACATTCTCCAGATCATACTCTTATGTAACTGAAGTGAATTGATTTGTGATGACACTTATCCGAGAAGGGATAAGTGGGTTTGAGATTATATCCCAACGTCCCATGTGGAGAGCACATGAGGACATATCAAGGGAATTGGCCCTTGATGTAACAAACTATGGGAGTTGACCCTAGTGTTTCTAGAGGGTGTAGCCTCTAGAAGTCCACATGGGAGTGCCATGTGTGACAAACATTCTCTGGATCGTACTCCTCTATGAATTGAGTTGAGTTGATCTGTGAGGACACTTATTCGATAAGGGATAAGTGCATTTGGGCTTATAACCCAACATCCCATGTGGAGAGAAAATGAGGACATGTCAAGGGAGTTGACCCTTGACATCACACATTATTGGAGTTGACCATAGTGTTTCTAGAGGGTGTAGCCTCTAGAAGTCCACATGGAAGTGCCATGTGTAGAAAACCTTTTTGCTGCTATGGTGGTTGTGTACTACTGAGAAAGACTGTGTGTCTCTGGACAATAGTTGTGTACTACTATGGAAAGATACTTCCCTAGCTAAGAGGGAGTGTTTATGTTTCAGCATCAGGCATAACTTCTCCTAGATTGGGTTGCAGACCAAGGGAGATAGAATTCATTTATCATAAAGGTGCACTTGTGATAAATGGGCCCAGATGTAGTCCTTCCTTGAGCATGACAAGGAATAATATGGACTTGAGGTGCTTGAGATGTTTTCCAAGTGTCAGTTAGCATCATGTTAACATTCACTCATGGGGGTGTACCTATGGTGAACAACCTTGGTTGAGAATGTCTCCCTCGTTGAGAGGGAGTGTTGATGTTTGCACAACATCGGGAATATATATATAATATATGACATAATATTTATAATACAACGTATAAATATACTTAGTAAATAAATATTTACTTATTATCCAAGTGACACATCCTTTCATGGATGGTCACCATATGTTCTATATATATGAAACTCTCATCATTGCAATAACATCAATTTAATATAAGCATTTTCTATTGTACTCATGTCTCTGTGCATGGTTATTCTTCTTGTGATCTTGGTTATTATTGTTGCTATTGTTCATGGTTTATTCTTCAATTCAAGTAAATTTATAAAGTAACTGAATGTAATTGAACAACATTAAAATCCAACAGTTTGACTACAAATTTTTGCATACTTCTATTGTTCAAACTACAGAACTAAAAACATTATTTTTTATATAATAAAAAAACCCATATATGTCATCACATATATGCCACATTATTTTTTATATAATAAAAAAACCCATATATGTCTTATTGCCACCTTCGCTATTCCCATTGAATTACATGTTGCCATATCCAAAGTTTTTATCATCTACGGTATTTTTGAATTTGTATTATTCATACTAAAATGTTTAGATATCCAAAGTTTATAGCGATCAATAATTCATTGACTTTATATTAGTTTTTCATTTGACTCCAAATTTTTGCATAATTTCTATTGTTCGAAACAGAACTAAAAACATTATTTTTTATATAATAAAAAACCCATATATGTGATGATCTCATTGGATAATAGATTTGAGGTCTTATTTCCAGCTCGCTATTCCCAATGATTTATATGTTGGGATATCCAAATTTTTTATTATCTACAGTGTTTTTGAATTTGTACTATTCATATTGAAATGTTTGAATATCCAAAGTTTTGAGCATGGATAGTCAGTTTTCATATTACTTTGTCGTCTGAGTAAATATTTTTTAGCATAGTATCCAGCGTTCGAACTATTGTTATTATTGTTATTATTTTTTATTACTATTATTGTTTGATTTTTCTTTATTGTTGCTTACTTCGAGAGGCTTTTTCATTATTATGTATGTAAACAGGCCTGCCACACTGCATTCTTCATTAAATGTTTTCACAACGCGACGCCCTTCGATGGTTTTGACAGCCTTAAGTGTGTACCTAATAGGCCTGACAGCCTTAAATGTTTACTCTACAGGCATGTTACAATACAGTTTCGTCTGATTTTTTGATACAGTGTTGTCTACAGTGAATTTGGTCAATATTTTCCTTCATCGGAATTATTGGTTCACTAGTTGATGCTTGTTCATTGGTTCGTTCGATGTTGCTTGTTGTTGTTTGATTCAACTTTGAAAATTTGAGATCTTGCAGCTGCAGTTGGATAGGTTGTTGCTTTTTGCAGGTTTTGGAGTTGTGCTTCTATCATCCCTTGTTGATGGGTAAGTTTATGTGCCATGGTTTTGTTGCTATTCCTTGTTTGTTGCTTGTTATTTGCAACTTGCAAGCAAGAATTTTCAATACTAGGAGTCCCTGGCTTGAAATCCTATTGCATAACATCTTTCTCTGTGGCTGCTACGACCAGAATCTTTTCCTTGTTCTTGAACGTCAATGTTTTATACATAACCCTTATTTTTCGCAGCCATAGTAACATATAAAAAAGAAGACTCCTCATTTTTCCTGCTCCTGAAAACAATACGTTTTGTGCATTTTCCCAGTCTATTCCCTTCCAAATGTATTGTTCCACTTTGAATGTTGATGTTGGACATAGAACCCAGATCTGTTGTAGCTACAATGAAATATAAAAAAGAAAACCAGATGTGCTCCTCTTATTTTCTATTCTTGGAAACCATGTGTTTGGTGCATTTTTTCCAGGCTATTCCCTTCCAATCACATATGCCAACTTCCACATCCTGGATATCGTGCCATAGCTGTTTGCAAAATAGTAATGCAAAGGGGTTTAGAAAACGAATTCGGAGTTGTCACAGGGGGCAAGCATCTGCCAGGGTCTTGTGATGTCCTTTGTGTCTTGCAAAGCATCTTATGCCACTGAAAAGCTTGTAGGATGGACATCAAGAATAGGTTCAAAAATGATATACCTTGAACATCAATGTTCTATACAAAACCCATATTTTTCGCAGCCATAGTAACATATAAAAAAGAAAACTCCTCATTTTTCCTGCTCCATAAAACCATACGTTTCGTGCATTTTTCCTAGTCGTTCCCTTCCAAACTTCTTTTTCCTATTTGAATGTCGATGCTGGAAACAGAACCCGGATTTGTTGTAGTTACAATGAAATATAAAAAAGAAAACCGGATGTTCTCCTCTTATTTTATGTTCCTAGAAACCATGTGTTTGGTGCATTTTTCCCAGGTTGTTCCCTTCCAATCACATATGCCAACTTTCACATCTTGGATATCGTGCCATAGTTGTTTCCAAAATAACAATGCATAGGGGTTTAGAAAATGAATTCGAAGTTGTCACAGGGGGCAAGCATCTGCCAGGGTCTTGTGTTGTCCTTTGTGTCTTGCAAAGCATCTTATGCCACTGAAAAGCTTGTAGGATGCACGCCAGGAATAAGTTCAAAAATGATATACCTTGAATACTCAGTCTTTATGCTCAACAAATTTATAGTGTTATTTATTTGCGTTGTCTCTTATGTTTGGTTCAATGTTCATTGTACGTTTGTTTTCTTTTCATATGTTGTGGTGACTAGGGGGATTGAATTTGACAAGAATAAGGTTGAAGGATACATAACGAAATTAGTATGCAGTTCCACACTTATAATTTTCTATTTGTCTTTTTTTTGTTTTTCATTTTTTTTCTCTGTTTTCATATAAACTGAATATAGCTAAGAAACATCTTGAAAATTAGAGTTTAAGAGATGAAACAAGTAATAGATGTTGAGTTCTATGAAATAGATACAGACTCCATTGTACATGACAACATCGACCAGGTATTGCATAGAAATGGGATTTTTAGATTGGATGCATTCTCGTATACTATAGGAGATTTGCTTTTCAATGCATTTAAGGTTCTATTGCATTTCTGTTATTCCTCGACTGACCTGCGCAATGGATTGATAGATTATTTCTTAGTATGTTTAAAAAATGGAGACACTTAGGCATTGGAGTTGTATGAATACAAATTGACATCTGATTTTCTTTGGCAGTTGCATGGAATACATGATGTCACTACACATTTTTCAAAGATGCGGTTGTCTGCATCTGCAATTCTACCTGCACATGAGAGGGGAGTTTGGGGAGATACATTTTGCATACGATGGTTGTCCAAGTGGATCAATTTATCAATTGGAATATGGTTATTGACAAGAAAAACAAGATATCTACTATTCAACAAAACTGCATCTAGCGATCCATATCGCATCTTGTTCCATGATGCCAATCCTATCAGTGGTCATTATGAACCACTAATGTATAGAAAATTATCCATATGAAATCTTGGAGGACCTCATATTTACTTGTCCCTCATTTGAAAATACCTTGAATCACAATGGAAACGAATTATGCATTGTATACACTGCCATGGCTTGTAGATAGCGACAACTGTTGCATCTAGTTGTGGAGATAGTATGTTCAATGCAATTTGTTATTTGGAAGAAACAAAGTTCGATGTGAAATCGTTGTGGCTTTACACTGTACAATCCTTTTGCAATGCAATTATAGGCGACAACCGACATGCTTTTAGCTTCTTGCATCAACACCTTTCGCCATATCTCCTAGAAAATATGTCGACAATTGGAAGTTGGCAAGAATACCTTGTAAACATGGCACTACCATATGAAAAAGGGAATGTAGAGGGTGCCAGATTCTGTTTGCAATGGCTATCTATCATATTCAGAGTAAATATCCAGGTCTGGTCGGCCCTACCAGATGACACTGTCCATTCCTGGTGTATTGATTCAAACTACGATCAAACAATTGACATCATCTCATTGAAAATAGATACACCACATATCCATTATCAACCTTTGATGGGAAATACCACTGGTTCAGGGTCCACTGTCCATGCCACCCAAACCACATCGAATTTTCATATGTGTAGTGTTATCATGCAGTTTGTAGCTAGGTTAAATGGCTATGAAATAGAAGGCCAAACTGGCATAACAGGAACCTATCCCACCCAATGTCACCACGATGGAGAGGTTCTTTCTCTTTAGGGAGGTTAGGCCCAGGGGAGATGTCCCCGGTAACCTGGAGTTTTGAAGAGGAAAAAGTTTAAAAGTCAAAATTAAAGTTCCCCCTTCACAGGTCACCACCAAAATAGATAGTCCCGGCTAAACAACCAATAATGAAGTGAAGGCCCAAAGAAGAACATCTACCCGGAACAAAGCAAAAACAAACCAATATATGCAAGCTATGATTCAATGGGTTAGTACTTCATAAGACTATCTGATATAAGCAATTATGGCAATAAATATTGACGAAGTCAATGTTTATCAATATAGCAATGCAAATAATATCACTTCCTCAATAAATACTGAGATGACTTGGCATTCAATGTAACAAATCAACACATCATCAATTAATGCCTAAATCATCATTCACTTACTCGTGATGAGACCCCCTTTCCCTTGGCCATGCAGCCAAAGGTCATTGCCCTGGCGTGGTAACCAGATGGTGGCAATGTCATACTATTAGGTACCCATGAACTTAATACGTTGGCTCATGATGAGACCCCCTATCCTCTTGACTAGGTCTTGTTTGTATTTTCCAGGTCCCTCTTGTTTCTTACTAAGAATATTTTTATTGCCTTCTCGGGGATCCCTGGGCGAAGCATCTCAAGGTTTTATTTCTAGGATTTTATCTTTTACCAGTTGCTTTTACGTTCTGGGCCTTTAGCCCCTTCTTACCATGAGATAAGGTGCAATCCTACAAACAGGTCAACCCAATGCTCGGACCAGGGGAATGGAACAAGTGTGTGGGAGATAATATGAAATAGTGGTGCTATGATGGGAGCGGATGATGGCTTTTCAAAAATCCCCCAATGGCAAACCCAGACCTCTGGGCACAGGCTTGCTAGGATACCCTATTAATATCCCAGAGCATGGTCAAGTGGGCTAATTTAAGATCCAAGTGGTTGTTAGAGATAAAAGGAATCAGATGCATATATTTAAAGGTTTTAATGATCAAAAGTGACACATACCATGATGCCTGGACTAATTACCTCATGAAGCAAGAACCTTGTATGATACAAGACAAAGCCGATGGTGATGGATGTTGTTGTTGCTGACAAGATAAAGTTGATGGAAGAAGAAAAGGATGGGCCCTCCAGGGCCATGCTCAGGTCAATCCTGCTCTCGGTACTCCATGTCTAGGACTTGTAGGCCTCGACACATGATCTCCTGGTTATCCCTAAAAATCAGGGATAACACATAGCACGCTATTTAATGAGAATGAAACTCATCTCAGTTGTGATGAGGCCATACAAGGATTAAACAAAAAGCGTATAATAACTTATCACAACTTGAAAAAGGTCATACGTAAGAGAAAACAATACATTGGTGATATAGGAAATACTACCAGTTCGGGGTCTAGTGTTAATGGCAGCCAAAGCACATCGAATTTGCATAGGTGTCCCATGCTATTTAATCAAAATGAAATTCATCCTAGTTTCCATGAGGTCATCCTGACCTTGAACAAAAAATGTAGACTAACTTATCATAACTTGAAAAAGGTCGTACGTGAGAGAAAAAAATACATTACTATGCTTCCTTCTAGATAGAAACTAATATATCACAACCTAAAAAAAATTGTTTGTGAACAACACAATCACATTTTCTCTTTTTCTGTTGAGCACAAGCATCACATGTCGAATGACAAAGAACATAACAGTTTTCATCATCGAGACGGTGAGGATGCAATTCTCATAAGAAAATTCGCTTCCACCTCCAACATGGCTTCTCAACAAGTGGAACTAGTTTCCAGTCGCAAGCATAAGTTAACCTACCACATCTTGAAAAAATAGATACGTGAGAGAAAGACATACGCTCACATATCCCACAATGGTCATGGAACTGGCCGAGAGGAAAAAATCACATTTCGTGGGTTAGAACCAACACCATCCACTGCTACGAATGAAAACCAACAAACACTTTCTATGCATACTTCCCTACGGAAGAAAGATGAAAAATAGACCTATATGAAACAAATCAAAGACACTCCTTCCATTGCATGTGTAATTTGCAATCAATTGAATTTCGCAAAAAAAACTAAGTCTTTCACGCCTAATTTGGAAGAAGAATACCTCCTCTTGACACTAAATGATAAAACATTTTCTAGTGGAAAAGTTTTTCTTCCATGCAAATGGTCGCTTGAAAATGGAAAACTGCCACAGTTTGCAACGCCTGACCAAATAAGATGTAATACACCACTACCATATGTACGCGCACTTACATAACTTGAAGAGAGACTTATGTCTTTGTGAATTGAATTTGCACAAATTAGACCCTGGGGCTATGAACGACCCCAAATGGGCTTAACAAGATCAATTATTAATGTGCCTGTCCAACTAGATGTTGTGAAAAAATCGTTGCCAAAATTCATTAGCAATACAATGACAATTGTTGTGGCTCTCAAAATACACTTGCAATACAAGAATGCATATCAAACAGGTAAAGTGTGTGTGCATTTTGTCATGAAAGCATTAAAATAATTATGTTCTAGGGCCCTATACAAAGCACATAACATTTGTATAAATGAGAACTCGAACAATGTTCTTGGAGAAGGGGATGACAACTCTGCACAAACTCTCGAAACTACTAGTGAATTTGATACAAGTGATGAATAGGAGAATGACACACCTACTAAAACATTGGTACATGGATTCACTGATTCATAGCACATTCGTGACTTGCAAGACAAGATTGTCGAAATTGCACCTTCTTAGGGGAAACGTCCACTTGGAATATTCAAGGACAAATTTGTCTAGGAAATGAACTTCCCAACACTGTTCTATGGAGATCCACGTCCCAGTGACATTACAAAATGATTTAGTTACCATAAAATAGTTCGATGGGAGCTTCTACATTCAAGCGGTGACTTCTCCTATCACATAACAAAAAAAAAATTCAAAACAATGTGCATAATAATAGAGCAAGTGTTGTCTTGCATGTGGGTGTGAATAAGAAAAGGCTAGCTACAAGGAAGAAATTTGTTGTCCAAATATGTCAAGTACAAATTGAACCTAGAAAATTTCCCGAAATCTGATATTGGATACATAGATTTCAAAAACATTCGCATCTCTCCTGACTATTTGCAACAAAACAAGAAAACTATTTTTGCAATGATCCGACAATTGGGACTGCCAACATTTCTCATCACATTTACAAGTGCAGAGCATCGCTGGGATCTGTTAATGGCTGTAGTATCTAACTTGCATAGGAACAAGAAATGTAAAAAACAAAATGATACACTAGAAAATGATGACATTGACTGCCTCATAAGAAAAGACCTAGTGACATGTACTCACTACTATAGACATAGAATAAATTCTTTGAGACAATTGATATGCCTAGATGAAACATTTTTCAGAAAAATATCGGACTACTTTTTGTCACTGAATTCCAGAATAGGGGGAGTGAGCATGACCATGCATTGTTCTGGATAGAGGGTGCACCGGTCTATGGCACTGACAACAACTCAAAGATAGAGCAGTTTATGGAAAAATACATAACATGCAACACAGATCATTTGGATCTAGAACATGCCAAAGTTCATAGACATTATCATACAAAAAGTTGTAAAAAACGAAAAAACTCAGATTGCAAATACAACTTCCCCATTCCGTCAATGAGAACAAATAGAATCATAGAGCCCCTTATTTTAGAGGACAATGTTTTCGTTGAGAAATATAAATCCTTGGTTGCATTTCTAGAACAACGAAACTTTGATGAGTTAATGAGCTTCGACGAGTTCTTGAGAGAGATAAATCTAACAGAAGATGAGTACATCCAAGCCATACAATGTACGCTTAAACAACCAGTAGTTTTCCTTAAACGAAAACTTTCCCATATTTGGAACAACTGTTTCTCCAAGGACATTCCAGTTATGTGGAATGCAAATACAGATGCACATTATGTCCTCAATGCATATGCTGCAACGTCGTATTGTACCTCGTATATGACAAAGGTTGACAAATCTATGACAAGTGCATTCATAAGAATATGCAAAGAACATGAAAGAAGTCATATTGATGCTATGAAAATGATATGTACGCTTGGTAATACATTACTTAATCTTCAACAAATGTCTACTCAACAAGAAGTCCACATTGCACTTTCCCTACCCCTCAATTGTAGTTCAATAAAATGTGTCTTCATAAACACATCTCCACTTGATAAACACACATTTTTGCTTAAGCCATCGTCTTTGCTAGAACAAGAGCTTGACAATTCAGAGGACGTACTATGTCACTCTATTATTGATTATCACCTCCAGCGTCCATCTCCTATTAAGCATATATGCTTAGCAGAATTCGTATCGCATTACAAAAAAAATGGTGCACCCATATCAAAAAGAAAAAATCCCTCTGTGATACAGTTTTTCAAATACAACAAACATACCAACTATGAAAACTATTGTAGAGAAAAACTGTTGTTATACGTTTCATTCGATGAAAACGAAAACACATTAAAACATAACTTCCCTACATGGGAAGTTGTGTATGTTGCCTCTAAGACTATAGTGCAAACCAATGAATTTAGATTTACATACAATGTTAATCCAACATGGGGTGATCTAGAAAGTGTAGTTAATGAACTAGAAAACCTTGACAATCTTTATGAGACATTCACAAACCATAAAACAACTAGAACTCCATGTGAGTCCTATGACTTGCAAGCAGATTTGCCTCATCCTCAAGCAAGCGGCATTGAAAAATGTATCAATCTTGGTTTTCAAGTCACAAAATATCCTTTCCTTATTGAAAATAATGAATACCACATAATAAAACATCTGTTGAATCGAGAACAATAAACAATTCTAAAGTACATTGCACTTAAAAAAACGCTTGAACATGCACACTCTTGTGCACTTGTTCCTTACAGGCGGAGCGGGAACAGGAAAGACATTCACAACGGAAGAACTATTCCAAATGCTTATATGAATCTATGATTCAAACAATTCCTTTGATCCTATAAAACCAAAGGGCCTAATAGTTTCATACAAAGGAAAATCTACATATAATGTAGGCGGAACAACAGTCCACTCTGCATTTTTTGTGCCTTTTAAGAAGTCATAGTTTCTTCCACTCAACAAAGAAATTCTAGATACCTTGTCTAAGATTTATGACGAACTGCAACTTGTCTTCATAGATGAGGCATCTTTGATTGGAAGTCACTTATTGTATTCCATTGACAATCGACTAAGAAACACAAAACACGTGCACACGAAATACTTTGGAAACATTGACATGATATTCTTAGTTTTCTCTGGTTTGTACACATACCGGTCTGATCAGGATACAATTGGTATTGTACTTGAATTATGAAATATACATCAAACATATTGCAAAATCATATTTCTATGTTTCAAAGCATATCTGTCTATCTTGTTGCAGAAAACCAAGTTATCCAACTTCTTAGTTTTCCCTTCTTTGTAATTGATTTTGGACACAAAAAAAATTTACAAATTTTTTTATATTTACACAAACATGGATGAAAAAAAAAAAAATGGTACATTCTTTTAACACTATCTGTTACTCTATTCATTTTATTCTATTTTATTTACTCTATGTACATATTCCTTGTTTTTTCTTTACATGTCAACTTATATTCATGTCCATTTGGTTTTGTACTTTTTTTCATAGAAACAAACATGAAAACTAGACAAGGCAAAGAACTCTTAACCAGAAATGTAGAAGAATCCATACAAAGGTGCATACTTCTACCCATATTCCATATCCAATTGTTTTTCATTTACTCTGTTTATATTTTTTGCACTGGTTTGCAGTTCTATTTTTTTTTCCTTGGATACTCCATATCTTCATGTATATTAACTTATCTCCATGTCAATTGTATTTTCTGTGCTGCTATCTTGAAATAAATAAATCTGTACTCCATATTTTTTTTCACATGTTCCTACGTAGCAACTTGCTTTCATTTCCATTGTATTCTTTGTTTTGCTACATTGAAACAAGAACATTGTAATTGAGCACAAGGATGGAGCCTTATGTGCCACATATGAAAAAGATGGAGTACAATGTGCTGCAACAAATACAATGCATATGCCTGAGACTAAGAGGTATGGTTACAAAAAAATCTGATCTGCATACGTTGTCCAATTTGTCCAGCTAGATTCCATGGCCAAGAATGTTTTTCCCATAGTTGATGTGTTTCTATCGCTTGATAATTATCACACTAAGTGTTGTTCTGTGAGGCATACAATTCTTTGCTCCCTTTATTTTTCCTCTTCTATACTTATCTGTTCTCCCTCTTCTTCTTCCACTCTATTATCTATTTTTGGTACTATACTTAGTCCCATGTCTATGCTCACGGGTTCCCGGGATGCCGAAGTGAGAAATTCTATGTCCCTCTATATCTTTACATCACGAGTCCGGCCGACGGCCATTCATTTTCATACTTGGTCAATTTTATGGCTGTGGGTTCCTGAGTAGGTGCCATCGAATTCTCATTCCCCATGTTCATGGTATACATCTTTCACAAAAAACTTTGGCGATCTACAATTTGACCCTAGACTCGAACCCCCAGGCCTCACTCTACCTACGATGACTTCATCTAAATGCTTGCATATAAATGTGCCAAGTCATATATTTTGTCTATTGCTTGTTGAGATAGACATAAGAAACATCTCTTTTATCTTGAACCAAGGTCTGTTGAGCTCCAGATATATTCCATGGCTGAAAATATTTTCCCCATAGTTGATGTGTTTATATAGCTTGATAATTATCAAAGTAAGTGTTCTTCTATGATGCATACAATTCTTTTCTCCCTTTATTTTTCTTATTCTATACTTACATGTTCTTCCCTTTTCTTCTTTCCTTGTATTATCCATTTCTTGTTCTATGCTTAGTCGCATATGTATGCTCGTGGTATCCCGGGGCGGCGGAATGAGAAATTATACATCCGTTTATATATTCACATCACGCGTCCGACCGACCGTCGCTCGTTTCCACACTTAGCAAATTTTATGGCCGCGGGTTCCCATGTAGGCACTATCGAACTCCCATGCCCCATGTTTGGGTATACATATTGCACCCAAAACTCTAGTTATCTACAATTCAACCCCAGACTCCTTGAACTCGCAAGCCTCACTCTGCCTATGATAACTCCATCTGACCACCCCGCCTTTCCATACTTAAGACCAAGTGTTGTTCTATGACACATAAAGTTCTTTACTCCCTTTGTTTTTATCTTCTATACTTGTCGCTTTTTCCCTTTTCTTCTTCTCCTCTATTATTCGTTTCTTCTTCTATACATAGTCGCATGTCTATGCTCGCAGGTTCTCGGGGTTGCAGACTTAGAAATTCTATATCCATCTATATCTTCACATCACGAGTCTAACCAACTATTGTTCATTTCCATACTTAGCCAATTTTATGCCCACCGCTTCCCAGCTAGGCTCTACGGAACTCTCATGCCCCGAACTCTCATGCCCCATAGTCGATGTGTTTCTATCGCTTGATAATTATCAGACAAAGTATTCTTATGTCAAGCATAAAGTTCTTTGCTCCCTTTCTTTTTTCCTCTTCTATACTTATTCCCATTTCTATGCTCACGGGTTCCCAGGTGGAAGACTCACAGATTCTATATCCATATATATCTTGACATCACAAGTCCCACCAATCGCTTATGTTTCCTTAGACAATTTTATGGTCACGGGTTCCTAGGTAGGCGTTATCGAACTCTCATGCCCCATGTTCGGAGTATACATATTAAACCCAAAACTTGGGTGATCTACAATTCGACCACGAACTACTCGAATTCGCAAGACTCACTCTATCTACGATGACTTTGTCTGACCACCCCACCTTTCCATACTTAATCGTTTCTTCAAAGTTTCGCGAGTTCATAGACTCCCAGGTTCAAAAAAGTATCAAAGCATTTTTCACTCCCCTCCATCCCTTCCACCTTTGCCCCTTCCCAATGCACATTAATTATGATTTTACTAGCGACAACTCACCAAAGATGCTCGAAAAGATTGGTATTAATAAGTGGAAATCTCAAGGACATCTCCCATTAAAATGCATTAATGGGAGAATATTATGGAATCTTATTAGTTTCTTTCTGTCAATCTTGAATTCACAAAAAAATGTTGGTTATTTTTTTTTTTTTAAGGCATCATCATAGCAAGAATGCAATATTGTGTTGGCCCACTTTCATCTACAAAGGTGTTGACATAATGCCCCTCTTTAGTATTGTGCATATATTATAGGTTCACATATTTGAGAGTATGCTTGCATATGAAAATGTTGCTCCACCCTTCCAATTTGAACATAGTTTTCATTTGGGCCACAAAGAATACTAATTAAATAAAATAATATGAAAATTGTTTAAGTAAAAATAAACAAATTATCTTCTAACTTGGACTTGATTTTGTCGAGATCCATGTATATTACACAACTGACAATATTTTTCCTGCCTTTCCATACTTTGTCGATTTCCCTGCCATCTTCACACACTTTCCCAATGCAAATTGATTACGCTTTTATTAGCTTTGAAAATATTGGCATTGATGAGCGCAAAGTTGGACGACATCTCCCATTAAAATGCATTAAACAAATATTTACGGCAAATTGTATTACCATCCTCCAGTGTTCATTCTAAATACTATCACACAATTATTTCCACATGTAGAAATATAAACAAATCTTCATCAAAACATTAGCTTTTCTCACAAGCCCCCCACGTGCACCCTAGTCGCCTGAAGTAAGGCATATTTGGATCCATCAACTAAACCTCCCTATTATCAAATTGGCAGAGGTCAATATTATGGCATCTGATTTTTTATTTTTTTTTGTGGATCTTCAGCTCAGAAAAATTGTTATTTACTTTAACTTTTTGAAGGAATTGTACCCCACCTTTCCATACTTAGTCGATTTTTCAGCTCCTTTTCTCACAGATTCGCGAGTTCTCGGGCTTCCAGGTACTCAAAATTTCTGAAGTAGTTTTCTCTGTCGTCCATCCCCGCCACCTTCGCACACGTCCCAATGCACATTAATTGTGCCTTTATTAGTCACAACTCACTAGACACATAAAAAATATTGGCATTAAAAGGCGAAAAGGTTGAGCACATCTCCCATTAAAACACATTGAACCAAGATTTACAGGAGATTATATTATGGTGTTGCAACATTCATTTTAAATACTATGAGGAGAAAAGGAATGTTCTCAACACCTTATGGCTACAACTCGACAACATTTCTGTGGAGATACCCTGAATATTTTTGGGCGCGAGGAGGAGAGTTTTCAGTGGTCCATAGCTTACGAATACTACTCGTACCCTTCTTCCCAGAAGAAAGTTATCTCGACATCTGGAATTGCAGCAACAGCTTGTGTCCCCAAATTGTTTTACTTTAAGGAGTTGGTCACGTGTTGTGCCGAGAACTATATTCCAAACCAACGGATTATCCATATGGGCAACCATTCCCAAGTCTCCCTATTGCCTCAAGTATTTTGAAATATGTTAACACCTCCCGACCCAATGCCTACTTTCAAGGGAGAGAATAGTAGATAGTTCTTAAAGAAGCATGATAATGAATTGGATCTGTTGTCGAAGTTCTTGCAAAACCAAAAATCCGCTCCCCGAGACATGGCCATATTATAGCTTAGTGCATTTAAAAACTTTTTCCAACAAATTGCAGCCAACATATCTCAGATGATTCTGTATATTTTATATTTTACAGTCAAGGAACAAGCCATCTTCCATTGTGTAAAGTTTATTTCCATTGAAATCTATTCCTAGTTGTTGCAATACAAAAGGAAGAATAAATTCTTTATGTCATCTTATTTAATTTTCGTTGTGTCGAATTGTTATCCATTCCTTGGAATATCTATGTGTAAGAAGATGAACTGTGAATTTAACCCAGTAACATTCTCGTACCAGATATTATGGAGACACGATGCTTGCCAACATTTTTCTAAAGTATTTAATGATTCTGTTTCAGTTTTTAAAGCATTGATATTTGGAAAGTATTTTCCCTGGTTTTTTGGCCAGATGACCAACTTCCTGGATAGGAAGGGCACACTAGAAGAAATGGAGAACTATAATGTTACAATGATTTTTGGTTCTAAACAAAATCCTTGCTTCCTTTCATGTCACATATCTGGTACAATGTTTTTTGCTGGAATATCAAGGCAGTACATCTACTGGTTGCATTTTTCCCATGAAAAAGGAAAAAGTCAATTCATCTCTCTGCCTTGGAAAGTCAGGGATTTCATGGTCAGGAATCACTTCAATAGTTCTTTCACTTACACTATCCTGAATGAACTCGGTGCAAGTACCAATGATTCACACAAGCAAAAACGAAAAGGCTCGGGTGAAAAAAGTGGCCAATCCCCGACCGCCACACCCAAGACCACAACATCTTGAAGAAGTACTCCAACGGCCTGCCCAAGTAACAAAGTCACACATAGTTCTTTAGGCGAAGGAGGAGATAAGAACCCTCTCTCCGAAAAAATTGAAAGTTGTCATGAACTTCCCGCGAGCAAAAAACATAAAACAATAGTCCAAGAACAGGAGGGATTGAGGGGAGAAATTGATATCCACGATCTCTTCCTCGAAGATATGGAACTAGAAATTGACAGTGACAAAATGTTCCTCGACGATGACTAGCTAGAGAGCACTGCTCCGCACAATCCTAGGATGGAAATAATTGGCATAGATACATTGGACGAAGAAGAGTCTTTTGCATTTCAGAGTGTTATTTTTTACAGCGAATCCAAAAAATTGATTACTGAAAAGAGAGATGTAAATAATAAGAAAGGGAAATCTCATTCAAAGATCAATCTACACAACATGCGCCCTTCCCAGATCTCCCGGATACACTGAGCAACTGGAGATGCTCTAGAAAACTCTATTAGTAGCCTTGAAACGGAAAACGTCACGTTAAAGGAGCGAATCAAAGAATTGGAGGAAACTCTAATGCCTCTTCCACTGTTTTCTACTCCTTTGGAAATGATCGAGCCCACCGCACCCGCGAAAAATTTAAAAGGATCAGCAAGACTTCTCACATTGTCCTAAGGCTATGTCAAAAAGAATATAAACAGAAGAATGGAATTAATAACAGAAGCTTGGAAGATGTCAAAGAATATGATCTCTTTTGGAACAAGAGCGCATGCTTTTCATGAGTATCTGCAAGCATATCTCAAGAAGGAGAAAGGTTTCTACCTCGATGCAGTTTTACCATTTTGTGTTAAATTTACTGGTATGACATAATTCAGAAGAAGACAAGAGGATATCCCTTCCCTGGATCGAATACACTAGCTAAACGCATGCTGGAAAGAAAAGGTAGAGAACCTGAATGGTATCATTCAAGCATGTAGCCAGGCCATATCTAGAAGAGACAAACTATTCAAGAAGCTAAATGAGATAGATCTAGCTGCCAAAACCAATGAAGTCGAAGACCCAAAATTGACATTCAACTCGTTGTTTTTAACCAAGGAAGCATTTGATGATCAAGTTCATATGTATAAAAGGCCGTCATTTGAAAATTTCTATGACATTCTTGAATATGGTGAAGATGACATGAAAAAATGGCTAGTAGGTTATGCCATTAAAACCTAAGATATTCAAGAAGCATTTCACAACCTCACTATTGATCTAAAGGACTTGGAGAGTGAATTCTTCAATATAAAAATACGGCATGAAATCAACGTGGCACCCATGAGGAGCTACATTGAAGAATGGTTCAAAAAGGATGTCGACCAGATTACCAATGAAGGTCAAAGCCGAGGAAATCCATAAAAGGAAATCAGCGAGAAAATGACAATGCATGGGACACCATCATAGTAAGTTGATATTGATCACATTCTTTTGTCTTCATCCACTTACTCTAACAAAGCTTTAACTGAGGACTGACAATTTTCTCTTTCTTATTGCCAGGTCTTGTTGTTTTCCATCATCGTCTTTCTTCTTTCTACAAACTTCATTCTTGTTCATCTTTTCTTTGTATTTCATGATAGTCCCAATCCCATTCATTCTAGCAAACACATTTTTATTTCACAGAATATGTACTGAACTATATATTTTTTTACAAATTCCAAGACAACTATTTTTGGGAAATATTCTCAAATGTATTATGTGACCCAATTTATATGAATATAAACATTTGAGGTTGTTCTATGGTAATCTTCAATGTTTGGTGTTGTTATTTGAAATATTTATTTATTCTTAAAATTAACTCATTCCCCTATACATGTTCATGTTCTGTATTGTGCATATATTACAGCTTCCTATATTTCAGAATATGCTTCCATATACAAAATGTTAAGTCATATATTGTTTTCTCTATTTCTTATGGGTTTGAGAAAAAATTGCGAGCCCAAAACACCCTTCAAATTCAAACATGGTTTACATTTGGACCACAAATAATCTATTAAGATACATTAATATGAATACATTTTAAATAAATATAAACGAAATCCCTTTAAACTTGAATTTGACTTTCACGGGCTCCTAGATTGCCCGCGTTTTGACCGGTTAGCGGACTGCCAGATCCTCATCTCTATCTATATCTTGACATCATGAGCCCAACCGACCACCGTCCCTTTCAACACTTAGTCAATTATTTCACCGCAGTGTCCCAACTTAGCGCTATCGAATTCTTATGCCCCATATTCTGTGATATACATATTGCACCCAACAATTTTGTGATATACATTTTGCACCCAACAATTCTGTGATACACATTTTTCACCAAACACTTCTGTCATTTACAATTCAACCCCGCACTATTGGAACTCGCAAGCTTCACTATTCATGGGTTCACATTTATCGCCCTCTTCAATCCCCGCCACATTCCCACCATCCTCAATGTACATTCATTATGATTTTACTAGTGACAACTCAGTGCACAGATTCACTTATTAGCATTAACAAGAAAAAAACGTATTCAACAATGATTTACGAGAGCTCAACCGACACCTGGGTTTTCACTATTATAAATCTTGCACCTAAAACTTGCGTCATCTACAGTTCTGCCATATACATCTTGCACCCAAAACTTCAGTCGTGTACAATTCATCCACAAATTCAAACATGGTTTACATTTGGACCACAAACAATCTATAAAGATACATTAATATGAATGCATTTTAAATAAATATAGACAAAATCTCTTTAAACTTGAACCTCACTTTCTCTAGCTCCTGGATTGGTCGTGGGTTCTCGAGTTAGCTCATCTCCATCTATATCATCACATCATCAGCCTGACCAACCGTTGTCCATTTCAACACTTATCCAATTATCTCACCATCAGATTCTGACTTAATGCTATCGAATTCTTATGCCCCCTGTTCTGTGATATACATCTTGCACACAACACTTTCGTGATATACATTTTTCACCCAACACTTCCGTGATTTACAATTCGATCCCAAAATCCTAGAATTCATTGTTCACAAAAGTTTCAAACCATTTATCACTCTCTTCAATCCCCGCAATATTCTCGACCTTCCCAGTGCACATTCATTATGATTTTACTAGCGACAACTCAGCACACAAGTTCACAATTCAACCACGATTTACGGTAGTCTGACCAACCGTCGTTTCTTTTCATACCTAGACAATTCTATGGCCATCGGTCCTAGGGTTGGCACAACCGAACTCTCATTCCCCATGTTCCGTGGTATAAATCTTACACCCTAAACTTCTAATATATATAATTCCATACTTAGCCAACTTTATGGCAGCAACCTTCACTATACCCGGGTTCACAAAAATTTCAACCATTTATCACTCTCTACAACTCCCGCCACATTCTCGTCCTTCCTAATGCACATTCATTATGCTTTTACTAGAAACAAATCAACACACAAGTTCTCTTATTGGCATTAATAAGAAAAAAACGCATTCAACAACGATTTACGGGAGTCCGACAGACCCCCAGGTTGGTGATATTATAAATCTTGCACCCAAAACTTTTGTCATCTACAAGTCCGCGATATACATCTTTTACCCAAAAATTTCGTGGTCTAAAATCCGTCCACAAATTGGAACATGGTTTACATTTGGACCACAAATAATCTATTAAGATACGTTAATATACATACAATTTAAATAAGTATAGACAAAATATTTTTAAACTTGAACCTGACTTTCTCGAACTCATGGATTGGTCCTATATCGTTACATCATGAACTCGACCGACCACAGTCCCTTTCAACACTTATCCAATTATCTCACAGCAGGGTCATGACTTAGCGCTATCGAATTCTCATGCCCCCTGTTTCATGATATACATGTTGCACACAACTCTTCCATGATATACATTTTGTACCCAACACTTTCGTCATTTACAATTCGACCCTAGTTCACAAAAGTTTCAAACCATTTATCACTCTCTTCAATCCCCGCCACATTCCTGCCCTTCCCAATGCACATTAGTTATGCTTTTACTAGCGACAACTCAGCACATAGGTTCGCTCATTGGCATTAATAAGCAAAAAAGACATTCAAGTTTCTTTTCATACCTACCCAATTCGATGGCCACCGGTTCCTAGGTTGGCGCAACCGAACTCTCATTCCCCGTGTTCTGTGATATACATATTGCACCCTAAACTTCCCTAATATACAATTCCATACTTAGCCAACTTTATGGCCACAACCTTCACTATACCTGGGTTCACAAAAATTTCAAACCATTTATCGGTCTCTTCAACCCTCGCCAGATTCTCGTCCTTTCCAATGAAAATTCATTATAATTTTACTAGCAACAACTCAACAAACATGTTCTCTTATTGGCATTAATAAGAAAGAAATGCATTCAACCACGATTTACGAGAGTCTGACCCACCGACGTTTCTTTTCATACCTAACCAATTTTATGGCCACCGGTTATCGGGTTGGCGTAATTGAACTTTCCTTCCCCCTTTTCCGTGATATACATATTGCACCCAAAACTTCGGTGATCTACAATTCCATAGTTAGCCAACTTTATATTCATCGATATCCGGGTTGGTGTTATTATAAATCTTGCACCCAAAACTTTCGCCATCTACAATTTCGTGATGTACAGCTTGCACCAAAAACTTTCGTGCTCTACAATTCCTCCATCTCGCAAGATTCACTCTACCTAACTTCACAAATATTTCAAAAAATTTATTATTTCCTTCCATCCCTGCTACCTTCGTGCCCTTCCCAATGCACATGGATTATGTTTTTACTAGTCACAACTCAACACAGATGTTCGAAAAAGATTGGCACTGCTTTGCTTAGTGACAACTCACGACACAAGATTGAAAGGATTGGCAATGCACATTAATTATTAAATTACTATTCAATGTAATTTCAGTATACCTTTTAATATTTACAATTTTCTTTATCATTTCATTTCTAAAAAACAATTGAACATAACTTTTTAATATTTTTTAAACATCTATTCTAATTACTGTTTACTTACCATACTGTTAATTTCAGTTCTTTTAACAATATTATTCGACTCTCCCCATTTTCAAAAAATCACCTTATAAGCTACTTGGCAGGGACTACGTTGCCACACAACACTTGTTTTCCTTAGGATCCACCTCATTGGACGATGTTGCATCAATCAATGCCATGCATCTCTCCTGCATTCATTCGATGATAGATATTTCATATGATAGGTTTCCCTAGTTTAGTTCCCTTTGTCTTTCAACACCCATCATAAGCTCATTCATTTGGGAGTCCCATTTTTTGAGATCTACTATTGAGCCTCATTTCTTGTTCCTACAAGTTTTTGGTTGTTTCTTGTTCGAACTCTCATCCACTTATTTGTTATGTGTGTTTCTTTGTTGCTTGCACCATTTTACTTGTTGATTCTTGCTTCATATACTCACTATTGTTCACATCATTTTCTTGTAACTACTATCTTATGGAGCTCCATCTACATGTAGACAATCACCACTCAAGAGAAGATGTGCATCAAGGTGGATCAATAAAATATGCAAGGGATCTCTAAATGAATACCTTGTTAGACACAATGGTTAATGTTTTGAAAACGAGGTAGAAATCTAAGTGGACTTGATTTTAGGGGAAAACTACATGGTAAATGTAACGAACCTCCTCGTTATGACAACAACTCTGATAACAGGTGCCAATTTTTTTTATTTTTTTTTGTTTAAGGTGTGTGCGCTCATGTAAAAATGGACAGACACACCGGACTCTACAACACCACCCGACGACTAACAAGATGCACCCACGATGATCACAATAAGAAGACATAAGGCACACAACAAGTAACTGCAAACATTTAACGACATACTGGGTTATGCACAGTACGAACACCGAAAGAAGAATCCATAGTGGTAGATTTACTATTTCTACACAGGAAAGCAGGGCGTTTAATCTTAGTTCTCTGCTCCGGGGAGAGAGAAGGTCAGATAGGCTCCTGGCTGACTACTCAGGCAGAAACTAGTGATCCCCTCAGGTGTGTCGCAAGAGTGGAACCCTGCCTTTAAAGGGCCCGAGACTCTTGATACGGCACTGGATTCCTTACACAAAAATAATCACACACACAGACATATATACTAAGGCTACATGGAGGGGTTTACATCCCGCCCGACACAAGCAGACCCCATACTCAAATGACTCAGCCAAGTACAACGATAAATAAACGCACGACCGCAACCTCTATGGAAGGTGCGGAACAAAAGGACTCAACAACGACCAACCATTATTACGACAAGGAATTATCTCTGCCTCCATTAGCATTAAGTACCAACCTGTTATTCCCTTAAATTTCCACTAGTCGAAGAGTTGCCAAGTCTATCCTTAAATAATGTATAATCAAATTTATTGCACATTCCCAACACTAATGCAGAATAAATGATTGTATAACATTAATAAATCACATACCATACTATTGATTCACCTACAATTCATTCTAACACATTTAGCCATCAACAAGTCATGTCAAAATTTACCTTCAAATCTTATCGAGTGGGTAAGTATCATAATGAACAAAATTGACCTGAACTCCAACAAACATAATACATGATAGATAAAAAAAACGTATTAGAAGATAAATAGGAATGGTCCCAACATTGAGATGTCATTGAATAACCTACTAACTATTATCATATTAAAACTACAATGATATCATCTAGCAACTTACAAATTATCTAAATCCATTACTTAACATTTTCATTAAACAAGTAACATAGAAATTAATCTTATAATAACATTAGCATTAAATTTTAATCAATACATAATATTGAACTTTTACCATGAACAACAATGGTAATTGAAACAAGCCTTATCCTAAATATTGGTATCAATACCACATCATTACATAGTTGTTTAAGACCACCATAACATCACTAAAGACCATAAACTTTACAATACTAATTGCAAATAGAAAGGGCAATGACATACTTCTATGAGCTATCCTACACTAACATTTCTATCAACCTGATATTTCAACCATTACTCTTACATAATTCGGATCCACATAATACCGTGACGTTACTTACCCTATCCCTCACAATAAAATTTCAGAAACATTCCTACAAAAACATTAACCTTACTCTTGTTCTCCCGCCTTGCATTATGATGACCAAGACAATACCCTTATACATGCTAAGCTTACATTCTGTTACGTATCTCCTTTGTACCAGCAATCTAACACAGGATCATGTAATTAAGTACTTTCTTAATATTAAAATATATTATCCTTACCTTTACAGATTACCACCTCCAATATGTTCCCGAAACAGTCAATTCGGCTTATTCATTACCTGGACATAACAATACTAAAAGCAATAGATATTCAGGGATACATTCTAAAATTATCCCGATAACCAAGGATACACCATATCCAAGCACGTGGAGGGTCGGTTGGGAAAATGTTGCGTGCATGCCAGGCATCACGAGCCAAAGTGTAGTTTTGTTGGGGCGATTTAAGGCCGCTGCCGGATAGAAAAATATCAGGAATTACACAGCTGGTAAGGGAGGAATTCAAGCTTTTCAATGACAGCAGGAAAAACAATAAGGTTCTTTTACTGACAGAAGTTAAAAATCCCGATAGGCAATCGGCCTCTACTGCCATCCATATCAAATTCCTCCCACACGATTTATTGGTTTAACATTTTAATAAAACAATACTAAATGACATGGCAAGATGCTATTAGCAGAAGAATGCGTTTTCGGTCAAGGTTAAGCGCGCTCAGCTAGCGGAACACGCCGATATCCATTGCTAAAACCTTCCCTCTTAAAGGTTGTTGCTAAACTGCAGGGTCGTGGGTCCTAAGTACGATCCAAAAATTTACATAGCAACCGAATCCTAAGGAGTGGCATGTCCATCCCCACATGAGCTTGTAAGCCATGTTTTATCAAAACCATGCTAAATGCACCAAACCTTCTTTCGTGCACCTACAGCTATAGCTCGCAACTGTACAGAAAAAAAACTAACCCTTACCATGAAAGAATTTGCCGCGTTCAAGGACGTTAATACAAACGGCATAAACTTTCAATCTGCATTGTTAAGGATCACTGCTCCAAACAACTATATTGTGGTCAAGCACCTACGGAAGAAACTCAAAGTTCAATGGAGCCATAGGCTCAAACCCCCAACTACAGGTAGACCTTGTATCATTTGCATTGAAGACAGTGACATGTATCCGACTGATAAATGCTTAAATGTGAACTCGCAACATACCCAACGTGCACCAC
>JZKD02S0504298.1:204261-222360 GCA_000966675.3 Picea glauca | reverse complement strand
GTGCTCTGGTAACTGTTGTTGTAAGCGAACTCTACTAGAGGCAAGAATTCCTCCCAATGCTTTTGTTGGTCCATCACGTACATGCGCAACATGTATTCCAAGGTTTGGTTCGTACATTCTGTCTGTTCATCCATCTCAGGGTGATATGCAGTACTAAAGTTAAGTTGAGTTCCCGAGGCCTCTTGGAAACTCGTCCAAAATCGTCCGGTAAACATCGATCCTCGATTGGATATAATCTTCTTAGGCACTCCATGCAACCTCACTATCTCACTGATGAAAACTCTCACTATGTCAGGTGCCTGATTAGTCGTACGCACAGGAATAAAGTGAGCGCTCTTCGTCAAAGTGTCTACTACTACAAAAATCAAGTCGTGTCTCCTTGCCATCAGTGGCAATCCAACAATTAAATCCATCGAAATAACTTCCCCTTTCGACTATGGAATGGCATGTGGTTGAAGTAATCCTGTCGGGTGTCTATGTTCAGCCTTTACCTGCTGACACTCAAGACATCTAGCCACAAAGTTGACTATGTCGGCCTTCATTCCTTTCCAGAAGAATAAGGGCTTAAGGTCTTCCCTCATCTTCATAACTCTTGGGTGAGCCATGTAAATTGCTCTATGAGCCTCGCTTAGGATCAACATCCTCAACTCGTCGTTTGGCGGTATGTAAATCCGACCTCTAAACCTCAATAAACCATCACTATCAAATGAATATCCCTCATATCGTGGTACCATCATTGTGTTTTGTTCGATAAAATCCTCGACTTCTTTGTACCAGTCATCGCCACGCTGTAAAGTGAGAATATTCTCACGTAGGTTCATCTGAAGAGGCAACACCAAAAAGATGCATGGTCTCCGACTCAAAGCATCAGCTACTCGGTTCACTGTCCCCTTTATGTAAGTAATCTCGAAGTCGTACTCGCTAAGCAATTCTGACCAACGTTGTTGTCACGCGTTCAGGTCGCTTTGCGTGAAAATGTGTTGTAGTCCACAATGATCAGTCCTTAATTCAAATTTTCGTCCAACAAGGTAGTGTCTCCAAACCTTCAAGGCCTAAACAATGGTTAATAACTCCAAATCGTGCGTCGCGTAATTCTCCTCATGCCTTCTCAGTTTTCTCGAAATGCAAGCAATCACTCATCTGTCTTGCATCAAGACTCCACCTAACCCTTCCTTGGATGCGTCAGTGCATACCAAGAAGTCTACGTCCATGTCAGGGATCTTTAGTATCGGCGTTGTTGTCAACAACTCTTTAAGCCTTTGAAATGCTTCCGCGCATTTCTCAGTCCAAACAAACTTCTTGTTTTTCTTCTGCAATTCTGTGATCGGACTTGCTATCTTTGAAAATCCCTCGACAAACTGTCGATAGTATCCTGCTAAAACCATAAAACTATGCACTTCTGTGACATTTGTGGGCGCAGTCCATTCCATAATAGCCTCAACCTTGGCTGGATCCACGGCGATACCTTCGCCGGAGATGAAATTCCCTAAGTAGTGAATCCTCGATTGATAAAAAGAGCATTTGGACAACTTCCCATATAATTTGTGTTCTCGTAAACATTGTAGCACCAAGCGCAAGTACTCGTCATGCTCCTCCGTCGTCCGAGAGTAGATCAAAATATCGTCAATGAATACTTGGATGAACTTGTCCAAGTACTCGCGGAACACCCCGTTCATCAAACTCATGGATACCCCTGTGGCGTTTGTCAGTCCAAAAGGTAAAACAGTAAACTCGTAATGTCCAAATCTCATCTTCAAGGTGGTCTTAGGGACGCCATCCTCCTTGATCCGTAACTGGTGATACCCTGATCGCAAGTCGATCTTGGAGAACACCGTCACACCCTTCATTTGATCGAACAGATCATCAATTCTTGGTAAGGGATACCGATTCTTGATCGTAGCTTTGTTCAGTTGGCGGTAGTCAATGCAAAGCCTCCACGATCCGTCCTTCTTTCGAATGAAAATAACCGGTGCACCCCACGGTGACACACTAGGATGTATCAGTCCCAGGTCCAACAACTCCTTCAGTTGCATTTTTAACTCTTGCAACTCCGGGGTCAACATCCGATAAGGAATTCTTGCTGTTGGTTCGGTCCCTAGTTTTAGGTCTATAGTAAACTCCAATTCTCTTTCTGGAGGCATCCCAGGTAACTCCTCTGGAAATACGTCCGCAAACTCCTTCACCACCGGAAGGTGTTCTAGACCTTCTGCTACTCCCTTTTCATTTAGCACAAGGATCGCATAAAGCTTGCACCCCTTGCGCATACTCTTCCGTAATTGTAAGGAAGAGACGAACCTCAGGGATACTCCCTGATTCCGTCCTACAATCACCCATCTTATATGTCCTTCATCATCGACCAAGCTCAACCTCTTCGTCTTACAGTTGAGTATCGCCTCATGCGTTTCCAACTAATCCATACCGATCACGACGTCATAAGATCCTAAGATCGTGATGTACAATTTGACCCTAGTGACAAACTCTCCCAGGTTAAGGGCACAGCCCGTAACCTTTCCTCCAACCTTTTGTTTGGCTCCAGAAGCCATCTCTACGAAGCTAAACTCATCTTGTTCGAATGCCTTTACCTTAATCCTTTTTAGCGCTGCACTAGAAATGAAACTCTCAGTAGCACCTGGATCTATCAAAATACTAAGGGTATGGTCAGTGACAGTACCTGTCGTCTCGAGCACAGTCGATTGGTTCTCTGCCTGGCGGTTATTCACTGCTACATGAATCCGATGGGCCTTGCCCATATCTCCCACTGTAGCGGGTCTAGCTGATCCGGACGCTCTGGTCCTCTCCACAGGACAATCACGCTAGTAGTGTGGCTCCCCACACATCCAACACCTCTTCTTCAGCCCAGTAGTCCTGGTACCCAAAGTAGAAGATGACTGCCCACCGGCCTGAAACCCTGGTTTGTTCTGCTGAACAGGCCTAAACTACTGCTGCTGCGAGCGACGCTGCTGCTAGTGCTATGGTCCTCGATAAGGTGTCCGCTGCTGAGGTGGCAGTCGTCGAGGTGTAGTGAACGTGGATCCCCTCTGGAAACCACGATATCCCGGTGTATTTCTCTCCGGTGTCTGATGTTGCGGTGTACAAGAGGAACCCTGCCCTACAGGTCTCGATGGAGTCCTGGTCTGACCCCCGCTGATAATCTCCTCCTCTACTATGAGGGCCTTTTGGACAACATCGTACAAGGTTTGAGGCATCAAGATCCTAACCTTTGCACGCAGGCTGCCGTTAAGGCCAAACACGAACCTATTGACCTTGAGCTTCTCTGTGTTAAGGTGCGGAGCAGCTCCATAAAATGTGCCTCGTACTCGGGCACCATACAACCTCCCTTTCGTAAGGCGTTGAACTCATTGAGCTTACGCTCAATGAATTCCTCAGAAAGATACCTCTCTCGGAACCGTTCCTCGAACAGTTCCCATGACACGTCTTCAACGACCATGTTTAGTTGCGGCAGGAGTGTCTTCCACCATAGAATAATGCTCCCCTTCAGTTGAAAGACCGCCATGCGGACCTTCATGTTGGAGGTATAATCGTGAAGTGCGAAGCACATCGCCATATTCTCCAACCATGCCTCGGCGGCTGCGCCGTTCGGGGCACCAAAGAACTCAGGAAATTTTACCTTCTCGAGTTCACGGTGAATGCTACCTGTAACGGCCGGTGCGCGCGATGGAACCTCAGCAGGTGTCGGCGCCCTAGCCTCATCTCTGTCTAATCGTTTGATCAGTTCCTTGGACATGCGCTGAAAAAATATCATTATCCCCACGACATCGACAACTGCGATCTGCTCATGTCCAAGAACCTTCTCGCCTCCCTGGGGGTTAGACCCCTCAGGCGTGGATGCTGCTGGAGGCGTCACGCCTCCTCCCCTAGCACCCTGTCGTCTGCCTCCGTGGCATCCTCTAACCATGATTACCTACACACACACAATCAACTCAATCAGCAACAGAAGAATCAAATATAATCATGTCAACGAAAGCCGTAGTGAATCCCAAGTCGCGGGTCGAACCCGCTCTGATACCATAGGTTGTTGATGTGATTGGGGTTGTAAATTGGTCGATTGGGTGAATGTCTATTCAAACTTGCCCCAAAATAATCACTAGCAAATGTACACATCGATCCATCATGAAATGGATCAACTTGAGCACCACTTGAAAATGGTTGTGATCTCTCTCACGATGCTCTTTCTCATGATGATTTACCGAATGATGCATCTGAAAATAAATTTATCAAGTATGATGGATTTTATCAATTTCAAAACTTATGAAAACAAGACAAATATGAAAGTATGCACACAATTTAACATGGGCATATAAACATATATATCTTGATATCCAACATGACTAGATCTAGATGAATTTGACATTCTTCTAGACTGACTAAATCTCCTTGTTTCACTAAACTCCCTTGTGTGACTAGTTTCCCCTGCCTGACTAGGGTTCTCTGTCGAACTAGGGTTCCCTACTAGACTAGGGGTCCCTGTGCAACTAGGGGTCCTTGTCAAGCTAGGGTCCCTTTATTTCTTTCATTGGACAACCTGAATCATTTGCAAGGCATATTTGGAGACTCATGTGGCAACGAATCCTCTCAATCCATATATATTATATATGTACCAAGATGCAAATCTATGATAAGAAACAATTGCATGTGTCATAAGAAAATTATGTTAATCAATTTCCAATATTTTAATTTACATCACGCAAAACATTGTATCTCTTCCACATCCTAGGATATAATGAAATCTAAAAACGAGAAGGTTAAAAACCCATAGCATTATGAGATCATCCCCAAAAAATTATCACATGTCTACATTAATATGAGATTGTTTAAGTCTCTAGGGATTTCTTGGAGTTTCCAAGACTTGGAGAGTTTGACAGAAAGTTGAAAATTTTTACCAAGACTGGACCAATTTGGTGAAGAAACCATTCTATGCCATTGGTTGGTGGTCTCTATATGAATGAAGAGGGTGATGACAACCATGTATACAATTTAACATTCAATTCTAACATTCTTAGGTATTGAAAAACATCAAAAGACTACAATTTATTTAAATTCCATTATAGTATGAAGTTTAAGTGCATGCATATCCATCGAGTTTTGGTATAGAGGTTGAGAAGGTATATTAAGAAATATATAGAGCCTAAAATATTGAAGAGTTGTATAAGAAAGTGCATGATTCCATTCGAGCAGACCCATGAATCAAACACACTAAGAAACATGTCCCTAAAGTGTAGAAGCATTACTTGACAATGAAACTAACCTATGAAGAGATTAAAGGTAAAATTAATTGCTTGTTCGAATGCTTTGAATGTTGGTGTTGATGAAGAGAATGATGAGTAAATTATTAAAGTTATTGGATCAACTATTTCTTGTAAGGATGAGTAAGAAAAGGACCAAATAATTGTCACATTATTAAACTCATTCATTGGTAGTAGTAATGTGAAGGAATGGTCACATCCTAGGCTATAATTACAATTGAACCCAATTTATTTTCAATTTTTTTTTCATATCTTGCTAGTAATGATAGGAAATCTGACCTAATATGGACCTTATTATTCGTTATTATATCCCAAATGATTACAAGGCTAACTATAGGGGAGTGGCCTCAACCATAAGTTCATAGAATTTCCTACTAGGAGTTCCATTCTCATAGATATCAAGAGGAGTTAAGGAAAAATTAAAAGGAAACCACAACTTACCAAGCCTCTAATTATTCATGGACTAACGATATTGAGTCTTTTACTTTTATTATTGTCTATCATCTTTTTCAATTATATGATCTCGAATGATATGACGGATTGAGGAAAATCCCCCTAAAAATGATTTCAATCCCTATATTGTTGCAAACATTTGAGAAATCACTAAAATTATCATTGGTTGTTATAAAAACATCGCATGAGAACCTAGGTAAATTTTATTTGAACTTATGTAATAATATAGTAGTAGATGCAAAGTTAAAAGGAAAAAACACATGCCACAAAGACATTCGATCAAAGGTTCGAGAGGAACTTTAACTATGAACCATTTCCAACATGAAACTATGAATAATAGGAACTTTGAGAAAGGAACTATGACTAACAAGAACTTTGATCGACAAATGTTGGTTAGGAACTCTAACTAGGGAACTATGAAGGAATATTGATAGGAACTCTTAGGTCACATGTGTTTCCTCCTAGGAGGTCACATGTTCAAATCCAGAGGGGGGTAGGGTATGTACACCTCTGTATACTTTAGCATTCAAATCCCTTCGCAAAGGGGGACCCTTGTCCCACAAACAAGGGGATCTCATACACCAATTTGGTGTTTGGATTCACCGTGACCTTAAAATTAGATTATTATTATTATTATTAAATATTTTTTTAAAGGGAAAGGAGTTAATGATAATATTTTCAAAATATATACTTTATTGTGTTCCTTCATGTTATTTAAAAACAATAACAATGGTAAGTCTTTGGGATGGATCCTTATTAGTCTTTGTCTTACCATGTATTATAGTTTTTGGTACGAAGTCCACTTGGTTTGACTTCATATTTGTTTGTTAATTTTTTTACTTTTCAATGTTTGGTGAAAAATGTTTATTATTTTGATTTGTTATTTAAATTACATGTTTTTGTTTTTTTCACAATGTTAAAGATTCATATTTTTTGCTTGGTCCATACATAATGATTTGACTAAATGTGTTGAGGTGGAAGGATAATTGTGATTACATTAATGAAACTCCAAGGGAACAAACTATTTTCGATGAACATAATTATGCTCTCTGACAATTGAGAAGGGTATTCCACTTGGTAGGTTTCATGGATTCATTTCTTGATCCTCCACCTAATCCTCCACTTAGGGAGTAAATTACCTATGATATTGACTATTGAAAAAGCTATCAATCTGGTGAGCTGACTTGAATGCTACAATTTGAGGTAGTTGAGAAAGACAAGAGAGAGGATCCAAAGCCTTAAGTATTTTGAGGGTGAACCATATACAAATAAGAATGATAGGCGAGAGAGCCTTAATTCTTCCATCAAATGCTTGTATTGATTCATATCATATCCATGTGATACGATGAAGAGCTACCTAAAAATTTGATCAGTGTTGTTGAGACAACATGAAATTAGAAGTGTTACTTGTATCATACTTAATTTAATTATATGTGAGTGATTTTATGGGTGAGTAAGGAATAAATAATGCATATAACTGGAAAAAAACACATACCATTCTCAACTTGCCTTCCTTTATATTAGGTCTCCTCCCCCTAGTAATTGTGAGCTAGACTTGTTAGGTTAGGAAGGATAAGAGAGGTTAGATATAGGAATGCATTCGATTTATTAGTAGGGGAATCTCTTTCTATGACTAACTATGAGGCATTTTAAGGTTGTTTTCCTTTCGGTTTGAAGGTAGATGGGGAGGGAAAGATCCAACTTGACAAAGGAAGGGAATAACTAGCACGATCCATCTGGAGGGAGGGGAATAAGTGATGAATTTAAAAAAAATAATGAATAAATCAACAAACAAAGACTTCATTTGATTCTACAACTATTTATTTAAGACCTCATTTGATTCTACAACTATTTTTTGATTAAATTAATCTTTTATGAAATTCGTCTATTATAATTGTTATAAGGAAATGAATATGTACCAAATTCTAGGGCTACATTATTTTCTTCACCCTTAGTTTTTTATTTGTTGTTTGTGTCATATGACATAAAATATTAATGCATGAGAGGAAGGTATCACATACCAAGGTTGAAATGAAGACAAAATCGAACTATTCGACACCCATTGAATTTGATTGAACTTTTCTAATCTTCACATGCCAAAGAGAGGGCTCTGACAAATAAACAACAAGAAGAATGAAATCTTGATCCAACTTTGCTATCCCCCTTGCTTACTTTATTATTGGTGGAGGTACTTAGACCTCCTATGATTCCTACACCATTTGTAGCACTAAGTGATTGCCGCTACATCTCTTCCATTCAGATTTCTGTTGAGAGATCCATATCTAAACACTCCACCTACACTCACATTAACATATACAATTTGTTTCATTGATGTTTGCATGTACCATCCACTAGTAGAATTTGGCAAATAAATGACTACATGACTAAAAATTTTAGTCACGACATGAAAAAATGACTAAGTTCTACTATTTTTTTGCAACACAGTTACAAATGACTAAATAGATGACTAATTTGATTGTCGGGAAAAAAAACACATCTAAATAATTAGTCACACAAATAACAACGACTAAATACATGACTAATTTGATTTTTGGGTAAACACAACTAAATAAATATTAGTCACACAATATAATTTGCAAACTTTGTATACACTATAGCTATGTGGATGATTTAAAATATATTAATCAATGGTTATTAAAAATATATCATATTTTGTAATATCATAATATTGTTTTTATAATAATTCCTAGTATCATTTCACTCATTTCACAACATACTTTCACTACATATGACATATGTTGACAATTAATGTATTCAAACTACTCTTTGAAGAGGTGGGAGAATAGGGTATCACATTCATAATTTGACAAGGGCGCAGAAGGTGGGAGAATATGGTTCTCTTCATAATTTGATGAGGGCGCAAAGAAGGTGGGAGAATACGACGCACTGCAGGTAATTATACAACTAGTCCATGGGCGTAGAGGGCATGGGTGTAGTGGTAAATATTCGACAGCGCAAAGGGAGGTGTGTTTGGGGTTTCAGGTAATATACAACTAGTCCATGGGCACAAAGGGAGTGGGTGCAGTGGTAAGTATTCAACAATGCAGAGGGAGGTGTATTTGGGGTTTCCAGCCTGACCAATATTGCGCAGAGGGAGTGGGTGTAGTGTTAAATATTCAATAGGGCAGAGGGAGGTGTAATTGGGATTTTCGTCCTGACCAATATTGGACCTCGTGAGTAGTATTGGAGCCAGTGAGGTCTGAATTAGAGCCGTATCTGACCAGAGGAGAGGGTTTTTAGTTAATTGGACCATTATAGCTCAGAGCCGACCAAAGGAGAGGAGTTTTAGTTAATTCGAGCATTGGAGGTTATATAGGTATATAAGAAACTACCATGGTGGATAAAAATTTTGTGGAGAGGAAGTGGAGACTTCTCAAAAGGCGAAGTAAGAATTCGAATTTGCAGGGGCCTTCTTCAGCAAAGTCACAAGTAAACAGATTTTTGTTTGCAAACCGTAGATGCTTGCTTGTTTTTTCTATTTTTGTATTGGGATCTATTCCTTTCAAGATATTTACATTTGAAAACCCTATATATTTATGTGGATGATGAATTCACATCTATCAATTGAAAACTACCATCACTCTACACCTCGTTAGAAATTGACCATCTTGTTTTCATGGGGTGGGTGATTCGGTGCTTGTGAGGGTAATTATGGTGGTTCCAATTTCCAGTTCTTAAGTGAGGTGAGGTGTTGTTTTGTGAGAGATGAGGGGCTAAAGGCTAAAGTTGAATGGCTTAAGTTGAAATTCTAAAGGTGAAATGATTATTTTGAAAGGTGAATGGAAGACTTCTAGTTAATGGTGAAAGGGTCTCTCAAGCCCCTACCCTTAAGAGAGACTTTCACCATTATGTATGCATTTGAAGGCCTCACCCTTAGTATTCAATGTGAGCATTAGAAAGCCTTGACATCTTGTATTTTGTTCAATGTTGAGACTCTTAAATTTCTACCATATTTCTTGTACTTGCACCTTATTTATATCTTCTCTTAGTTAAACATTCAATTTTTTGATAGACACTCAGTTCTTTCTCTCTCTTATTTCAAAGTTGATTGGGTTGTTTTTTTTCACTCCCACTTTTTGTTCTTACATTGCATGTATTTTTATATAGAGAGTAAGGAATAAGTTTTATTTGAGGGAGGGATGATAAGCCCATTCCATGTCTTCCATAGGATTATGTATGTCTTTGAAGGCCTCACCGTTACTAGCCAACATGAGCGCTAGAAGCCTTGGCATCCTCTCTTTTGTTCAGTGTTGAGACTCTTAAATTTCTATCATGTTTCTTATACTTTCACATTATTTATATCTTCTCTTAGTTAAACATTGAATTTTTTTATATTAGACACTTAGTTCTTTCTCTCTCTTATTTCAATATCGATTGGGGAGTTTCTTTTTCACTCCCACTTTTCGTGCCTACATTGAGTGTATTGTTTTAGTCTCATTGACCTAATTTTATGGTCATTCATTGGACATTACTAAAATTATCTTACATTACCTTATCTTATAAAGACTCAAATTGACATCAATGATTCCAAAGAACTATTGC
Organism: Picea glauca; assembly: GCA_000966675.3. Classification (NCBI taxonomy): domain Eukaryota; kingdom Viridiplantae; phylum Streptophyta; class Pinopsida; order Pinales; family Pinaceae; genus Picea; species Picea glauca. The sequence goes on along the minus strand of JZKD02S0504298.1, from coordinate 212,080 downwards.
AACACATTTGAGCTTAATGTTTCTAAATGACTATTGCAAGATATTTTTAGATGGTATTTTATAAATGTATCATTATATGATGTGTGGATTGACCTATTTAAATTCCAAATTGTATGATTGGATGATGCATTGTCTTCATTTTGTATTAGTCATAATTCATTATTAATCAAATTACATTTTTTTATTTTATTTTATATCTTATTTATACGCGAGATAAAATAAATTCTCTATGTTCTCTACCCTAATGTACTTTGAAATTTTATTAATCACTCTAGTGATTCTAAAAAATTGTGTCCCCGTCTTCCTTTCATTGAATCTTTATGAATATGAGACAGAGACACAAATAGGTTTGGAATTCATCACTAGAAATATGCAAATAGTTGTAACCCTCAAGAGCAATGAAATAAAGGCCTTAATGGGTATGTACTATCATTTCAAAAATATTATAATTACACGAGACCAAAATTTTACATGAAAGGAGAAAATATGCACTTGGGTCTTAAATCTCACTAAAAAAGAGGTGCACATAAGGATCCCAATACTAAAGAAAGTTCTTCTAAGCAATTTGTTAAGTCCAAATTGTTTGATCTTCTTTCCTCTGTAATGAACCTTGAATTTATTGTTCCCATTTTGATCGACATGACATATAATATGGTTTCCAATTCCAATATTTCATGCCACATAGAACAAATATTTCCAATTCTACATAAAATAGTTGACAAACCCAATTCAATGTTGAGGTTTTAGTTTATAATTGATTTCTAAAAGTCTTATGAATGGAAAAAATTAAAACGGGCTTGGATATCACAACAACCCTTTTGTGCGTGCAAGGATGTTAAAAATCTTCATTTGGTTTACTAAGTTGATATACATTTTAAACAATTCACACCATAGTATTTTATTTTGATCAATATTAGTTCGAAGGGGATTGTTGCATATTTTTGTTCATGTTCCCGTATTTCTCCTAGTGGGGGAGGCAGAATGAAAATCCCTAAATCCCTTCTAAATTAAACTCTCATTGGTCTAAGGATATTGAAGTTAGGGATTTGTGTGATGGTAAATGGAAACATATGGACGATCAATTGGAGGAATCTGTTACATTTTAATTTAGTGACAATTTTAAAATTGTAAAAATAAAATTTGTTGAGTGGGCCAAATCCAAACGCAAGGATCCATAAGAGTAGACATGGATACTGGAAGAAGAAATTTATAACATTTTCAAACCTAAGATGAATGGAATTTTCAAATGAAGAAGAGATAATTAACTCAAATCTTTTGGATCCATGAAAAAATGAGTTTCTTGACTAGGAAGAATCAAAATGGAGATAAGAAACTAGAGCAGCTTGGGTAGCACGGGGAGATGAAAACACCTGATTTTTTCACAACTATGCAAAGATGATGAAAATATCAAATACCATTTGGAGTGTTAAGAATGAGGCATGAGGGAAATATCATAGGTTTTCTGAGATGGTTGAGGTGAAAACAAATCATTTCAATAAGCTTTTTAAGGAACCTCGTAGAGAAAATATTGTTGACATAATTTAAATGGAATTTTTTTCCTAGTTTTGTAAATCAAGATAATATTCCACATCTTTCAATTGAAAACTACCATCAATCTACACCTCTTTAGAATTTAACCAACTTGTTTTCGTGGGGTGGGTGATTCAGTCTTGTGAGGGTAAGTCCGGTGGTTCCGATTTTCAGTTCTTAGGTGAGGTGAGGTGTTGTTTTGTGAGAGGTGAGGGGCTAAAGGCTAAAGACGAATGTATTAAGTTGAAAGTATAAAGGTGGAATGATTTTCTTGAAAGTTGAATGTATATCTTTTGGTTAATGGTGAAAGGCCCCTACGAGAATGTCTCTATCCCCTCTCTGAATATTGTTTCTGGTTGGTATATTAACTAATTCATCTCCTCAAACTCCTAATTGATCATGGGTTGGCTGAGGACTAATTGTCCAGCTCCTTCAACTCCTATTCCAACTCCTAATATTTTGGTTGACTGTGCCACTAAACATTTCTTATATAGATTCCCTATGCTACTAAAACAACATTTTCAAATACATGGAAGTCATAATTAACTTTCTATGAGTCAAGGTCAACAAATAAATCAAGGTACAATGTATACAAAAATTCAGAGTTTGGGTAATAAAAAAATTCCTTAGCATATGAATCACTTTATTTCTCAGGTATTGTAATATGTTCCATGATAATACATCCAATAAACATACCCTTATTATTACATAAATCCAAACTCTAAGTGTCCATGAAAACTAGTGGTATATTCTCGGTTATTGCACAAGATGGTTGATCAAGAGCCATATGCTTAGTTTGTTAAAAATATTTGTCAAAATAAAGGGGTCTATTGTTTTCAATCATCGAGTCATTATATAAATATTCTATAGATAAGAGTTTCTTTCTGCTAGTAGGTGAAGAGTTTTCCTCTTACTAATATTCCTCTTGTTTCTCTTCAATTATAATCGGTAAGTCAACAGATACCTCATGTAGAACAATGTTCATTTTTCCAATCCAAGATATATCCTCCCATGTATTTATGCTTCTGCATGATCATTACTACTTGCATAAACATGGACATCTCCATCTAGCTATTTCCATAGTCATGAAGGGGTTACACATAGGGTCCTCTTGGTCATGGATACACTAGGAGGAATAATAAATAGAGGCACCATAGTCTATGTCTATGTTGGTTAGAAGACGATGTCTATGTTGGTTGGAAGACCTCGGTGAGAGATATATTTGATGCCTGTGTTTTTGTGTTGAAGCTAGTGGATCTAAACTAGAATCACAAGTGTGGTCACTTTCTAGCATTCTTCAATATCATAAAAATGGAACTCTGATAGTTTTAGAATCATCAATTTGCAATAAAAGACATAAAATTCATGAAAAAAATTTATTTCAATCTCCTTCAAGTGCCCCCAAAACCATTAATCTACAATAACTTTGCCAAAACTGAGAGTGGGAAGTTGCAGTGAGAAATCCATGCTCCACAAGACTGCCAAACTGCAGAGGATTTAGATCTACCAAGGCTGATAAACTTCTCCTTCTACGACACCTTTCTCACTTCCTATTGGCTTCTATGAGCAATGCTTTCTTTGCCCAACCTCTCTTCACAACTAGAAAATGCAAACTCATAGACTAGCTTACTTCCTTATCAATGTTGTTGTTGTTAACAACAACTTAGTTGATTTTGTGCCATTGTACTATCTAAATTACATGAGATTTGTTAATTAACATATCAAATTAATATTGGAATGCAAAACATCAAAGATGATTCAAATTCGAAGGTTGAAAATGAATGAATACTATGCATATGATGAGAGAATAGCCGATAAAAATTATATGGACGGATATCCATGTCCATATAATGATTGTCTTGGTGGAAAGGTGAGAAAAAGAAATTTGATTTATCGACATATGAGAAGACATGGACATAGTGGTGTAAGTCCAATTTTGTGTTGAAGCTCTACTCAATTAACTTAACAAATGTGGGTTGATTTATTTTTGTCCAAGACTGAAACTTGATTTTGTTTCTGAACTTTGCAAGAACAAGATGAGGCCGCCCTTCAACTAAGTCATGTGTTCCAATATTTACTACTTTGCATCCAATGGACTTTGAAGAATTGAGACAAAGTGTATTATTTTCATTTATTTCTCATGGATTAAGCTTTGGCTTCGTATTTAATGCTCGATCATCGATGGTTCTAGGAACAACCACATTGATCAATTTGCATAGAAGAATGCCACCTTTCACTATATCAAATAGATCATTTGTCATAGGATCAATTGGAAGGTATCTTTTCACCACTGGATCATCTCTAAGGTAGCTATTAATATGAGAAAAAAACACCACATTCTCAGATTCGCCAATTGTGTGAAGCAAGGTGGTTGTGGAAGTCTTTAGAAATGCATATTTGTTCTTGGAACCATTTAATTTTGTATCTACACGTGTCTACAAATTAAGGTAAATTTGTAGAAAACCTTTGAAATCCACAATCTCTTTTGCATTCGAATGGTATTCCCCCACAACAAATCCTACTTTCTCCTCGATGAATAAATCCTCAAAAATCTTTCATTTTAGTCATTCTAGAGCTCAAATCCCCAATAGTTAATTCACCCTTCTCCTTCTTCATGGATGCATATTGTTATTTTAAATTTTGAAGCTCTACTTGGGTGATCTGGCTCTGAAGCCAAGGATATGAAACCAATACTTCCACATATAATGCCACTTCCATTATTAAGTGGTAAGGAAGCCTCTGAAGTATTGTCATCAATAACAATGTTTGAGAAACTGCTATTTACACTTTCATTTTCACTATCTAAAATCACTGCATCTTCACTGGTTTGTTTTGGAAGACTCCAAATCATAAGACTTGCAATCAATATAATTTGTATCATTTTAGGATTGACCTCAACAATGTCTTCAGGTAGAAGGAAAACTAAGCATCAACGCTTCCTTACCACATTGATTATATAGGTTGCATTCAACCTCTTTTCTTCCTCATTCTCACCTTTTGTGACATGTACCAGTTCACAACCCTAGGTTCCACATAACTCAGTTTATTATCAAGATTTCTTTCTTGATTTGGTATTGCATATGGAAATATATAAATACAAGAGGAATGCAAAATAAATAAGTTTTTTTTTATTCAGATAATTTATGTAGGTAACTATTATAAGATGTAAATGTCCACTCCTATACAAGTGGTATCCCTTTATGTGTGTGGAAATACAAAAAATAGTCCCATTTTGTGTTGAATCTCTACTCAACAAAACATAACATATGTGGGTTGATTTCTTTTTGTCCAAGACTGAAACTTGATTTTTTTTTTGAACCTTGCAAGGACAAGATGAGGCCACCCTTCAACTAAGTCTCGTGTTCCAATATTTACTGTTGTGCATCCAATGGACTTTGATGAATTGAGACAAAGTGTATGATTTTCATTTATTTCTCATGTGTGGAGAGATTGGAAACTTTGCTAGCTAGTGCACCCAAGCTAAGAAGGGCTTTGGTAAAAGAGGGAGAATAAAAGAGATTACAACCTCAACAGAAGTTGAAAACAAAGAAGAGGAAGATGAGCAACAGTTGACTGCCACAACTAGATAGTTTTCTAGAATGTTTAAGCATGAATACACTCTGTTCTTGGATACAAAGGAAATAACCAGGTTAGGTTGGTACATAGACATCAGGGCCATGAGTCACATGATAGGTGACCAACTTGCAATTCAATAATTCTCAATTCAAGTTTCAAGAATGTTTAAGTGTGGGGTGCATTCTAGTATGATGGAATTTCATGGAAAAGGGGCAGTATCACTACAACTAGAATCAAGAAGAATTTTTAGGATACCAGAAGTACTATAGGTACCATGTATGAGAATCAAATTTCTCTCAATATCATCCTTGGAGCATTAATTCTATGGGTAAATCTTCTTTGGTTGTAGTGTACACATTCGTTCAGTTAAAAGTCAAGAATCAAGACCACCTGTAATGATAGGCATAAGTGAATATGGGATATATAAACCGTGGGGACAACCTATTTACAGCCTCATAGAAGAAAGAAATGAGTCTTCAAGTAAAATTGTAAGAGAGCAGGAGGTTATTCTCAGTATACCCACATGGTGGGAATGGACTCAATTGGATGAATGGGGATACTCATATAATCATGGTACAGGGTGTAGCAGACCCATCCTAGCAGAACAAGTAGAATGTCCGGACAAGTAGACTCAGAGGGAGAAACACGTAGTGATGTGGATCCTAGAGAATACAACTCCAGTGAATTTACCTCCCTCGCTAAGAGGGAGTGTTAGAGTATATATCGGGTAGGCAAATCCTCCTCATTAGGGGTGTCTAGTAATGAGAAGGAAGCCCATATTTTGAATAGACAAAAGAAAATTAAATGTTCGGGACCACCTAAATCAAGCTAAGATTGCATCTTATCCATTGGTGCATCTCAATGCTTGATTAAGTCCCCACTCTTGGATCAATTTCATAATGAGAGGATCTGAGGGCTAGGAATGATTGAGGAAAATATGCTAGGGTTACAAGTAACCTGGAAGACTCACTATCAATATAAGAGAAAAGAGAGTGAGGTCGACTAGAGAGAGAAGGCGCTCCAAAGAGGATTGAGACATGGTCTATAAGATAAAAAGAAATAGGAGGTCGATAAGGGATGAGACAAAGACCAAGTCGGGTCTCTCTGCGTGAAAAAGGATGCAAGCATAACCAGAGATCAAGTCAGGTCTCATAGAGACCAAGTCGGGTCTCTATGCGTGCATAAGGAGGTAAGAAATTCAGGTCTCATTGTGTGAAAAAGGAGCCAAGTTAGGGCAAGCAGTTCGGGTCTCACTGCCTGGACAAGGAGCCGAGTTACAGCCAAAGTTCATCACAGTCAAGGAATAGAGGCCGAGTTGGGCCTGAAGGAGGTAAAGGAGTCGAGTTAGGGGAAGTATGACATATGCTCATATTACACACTCGTTCAGTCTGAAAGGAAAGTGTGTCCAGATAATATGTAATGGTATAAGTTGTGCTTTGAGAAGATACCATTCGAATATAAACTGAGTAGCAGTTCCATTTTTGTATTTTGTGGTTTTGATAAGTATTACCAGCAAAAGTACAGACCTGTATAGGTCGTACGATATATGTAAACTCATCTTGAGTAAATTCTATGCTTGCATCGTAATGATATAAATAAAATTGCATTGTTTCGATTATATTCATTGATGTTGTGTTGTTTTAATGGTGTGGTTGTCATAGGAAAGAGAAGAGTTTAATTCTACTTATGTTCATAGATATTTTATTCTTCTTATTGTTATTTTTCTTCAAATATCTTTTTCATTTGAATAGCATTCCCCCACAACAACTTCTACCTCCTCCTCGATGAATAAATCCTAAAAAATATTTCATTTTAGTCATTCTAGAGCTCAAATCCCTAACATTTAATTCACCCTTCTCCTTCTTCATGGATGCATATTGTTATTTTAAAGTTTGAAGCTTCACCTAGGTGAATTGACTCTGATCCAATGATCTAAAACCAATACTTTCACATAGCCCGCCACTTCTATTATCAAGTGGTAAAGAAGCCTCTGAAGTATTGTCATCAATAACAATGTTTGAGAAACTCCTAGTTACACCTCCATTTTCACTGTCTGAAATCCCTGCATCTTCACTGGTTTTTTTGTAAGACTCCAAAGCATAATGCTTGAAATCAATATAAGTATCGTTTTAGGATTGACCTAAACAATGTATTTAGGTAGAAGGAAAACTGAGCATCCAAGCTTCCTTGCCACATTGATTATATAGGTTGCATTCAACCTCTTTTCTTCCTCATTCTTGCCTTTTGTGACAATGTACCAATTCACAACCCTAGGTTCCACATAAATCAATATATTATAAAGATTCCTTTATTGATTTGGTATTGCAGATGGAAATATATAAATACAAGAGAAATACAAAATAAATAAGTTTGTTTTTATTGACATAATTTCTGTAGGTAATTATTATAAGATGTAAATGGCCACTCCTATACAGGTGGTATCCCTTTTTGCATGATGATTAACCTTTATTTGATATTGAATATAATGCTCCTTTTTGCTAAGGCGAAACGACTATAGATAATGGAGAGTTTCTTGATGCTTAACGTTTTTTACTATTGACATATAGTGCTACTTTTTGCTAAGGCAACTTGACTACAAATATCCAAAGTTATGAATTGTCAGGTTAATTGCCTTGGACAATGAGATCATTTATTGTAAAATAATGATTTAAATGCTTTTAATATCATAACTATCATATCATAAAAGAGATTC
>JZKD02S0504298.1:191297-203235 GCA_000966675.3 Picea glauca | reverse complement strand
TATATATATATATATATATATATATGATCATCTTCCAGTTCATCTAAATTGCAATATTATATGTTTTAATTTGATTTTTTGTACATTCAGTAGTTTGAATGTACATTGTTCATGGATATTATATTATGGTGTCTTTGCATACTTGGAAACTCCAAGTCACAACATTGTACTACTTTTAACATTTTTTATTATATATATGGTCATGTTATGGTTCATTTAAATTGCAATATTATATGTTTTAATTTGATTTTATGTCAGACTACTTTAGTTTTTTATCATGATCATGTTAGAATCAATCTTTTATCTTTTATTTTGTGTTTTAATTTAAGTTTAATACTAAGTTATTCAATGTTTTAATTTAAGTTTAGTACTATTGTTATTTCTGCATTACATAATTAATTAATGTTAAATAATAAATTATTCATATCATTATATGATTGGATATTTACTACTAAACTTGTAGTAAATATAATGATTATGCAACTAATAAACATTATATCAATACACTACCAATTTACATAAATCAGTGAATCAAAATGACTAGATATACTACTAGTTGGTGATAATAACTGATACAAATGACTAAATTTACTACTTGTTGACGACAATAAATGACTACCACAACTAAATAAATGACCAGTTAGTGACAATCAATGACTATAACAATGACTAAATATACTACCAATTGATGGAAATTAGAGAATACAAATGACTAAATATACTACTAGTTGACGAAAAATGTTGATTACAATGACTAAATATACTACTCGTTGACGGAAAATGATGATTACAATGACTAAATATACTACTAGTTGAAGGAAATAAATGATACAAATGACTAAATTTGCTACTTGTTGACAACAATAATGAACTACCACAACCAAATAAATGACCAGTGAACAACAATTAATGACTAAAACAATGACTAAAGTTACCACCAAAACGATCAACCAAAACAACCAATAAATGACTAAAAATTTTTAGTCATATATTTGGTCACGTTATATATGTCTGACAATATACTACTAGTAGTCACGTGACTAAACTTAGTCATTTATATGTAGTTTTTAGTCATTTTAGTGACTAAATTTGTCTTTTCTACTAGTGATTAGTTTCTTCTTGGACCTTCTTTGATAGACCAAATAACTCTCAGAAATCGACTAACCAATTGCTTTCTATAATGAAGCAGGTGATTCCTTAGCTAGGGTTGGTGCCTCCATCATTGATGCTATATCGTAGTATTGTTCTATGTGATCGCCACCTTGCTTAATCACTGTCATGTGTTTCAGTATCGTACTTTGCATGGAAGGGATGTTGAGGTTTACCTCTTATAAAGGCATGCACACACTTTGATGACACATGTTTCATATTACACCACAAAAAAAAAATGAATAGAAATAGATAGGATATAGGAAGTTCAATTATTGATGCAATTCAATCCTTGCCCATTTTAAGTGAGATTGGTAATTATTGTTATTGTTAATCATTGAATTGATATGTTACTAACATTATATTGAAATAATCCTCTATTTGATGGACCATCTACATCCTTTAACATGTAAAGTTTTTAGCTATATGATACAAATATAACCAAAACTAGCGAAGAGTGCTTAAGCATGGCCTTTAGAGCATGGAATGGTAAGTGAAAGGAAATGGTCCTTCCCACTCCACGAAAGTCGCCTTAGAGGTAGAAGCAACAGGTGTTGCCTATGCCAATGTCATTGACACAAACGCGAAGGCTTTCATGTAGACAATTGAGGAGGATGAGAAGTTCATCTGTAACATCCAGTTCCACTGATCACATTTTATACACCGACTTATTCTGTAAGGACACTTGTGAGCAAGTGACTCGGTTAAAACATGGTACATTATGATTATGTTTAGGTTTATGAGTTATGTTGTGTTGAGTATTGAGATTTATATGTTATTTTATTTGATGTATAGTATTGACATGTATTATGATAGGGTTTCCTTAGTGTGCAGGAAACATGACATGATGAGGATGTTGATGGAATCGACAAACTTCCTTGGACTTCGGATTGAGTCAGGGAGTAGACTTTTAATTTGGTTTGAGTACTTGATTTATTGCATATATTATTGATGATGATTTTAGTATGGATTTCATGCATATAGATTATTGACATTATCTTTGTCAGAGGATGAAGTCATGGTGACACTTGCTAATCCAACTCACATATGGAGTAAAGGGGTCATACACAGATACTAGACGAATGAGAGAGAAGTGTGGTAGTGTCCCTGTCACAACCTATTAGCACTCCCTCCATGACCTGAACTGAAGGTTAACGATTAACTTGTTCTAAGAGGTTCACGATGTTGTGAGGGTAGACTAAGATAGTCGCTCATGAGGATTTTTGAGGGGCGTGCAATAAGGTTGATAGCTTATTCCTCAGCAAGCCCTTAGTCTCACACAAGGTCGACCGGTGGAGTGTTGACTCCAAGCATCTGATAAACTTCCGAACTATTCAATGGCGAGTGTCACCCTTGGAGCACAGAAGTGCATCTTGAAGGGCACATCGCATAAACAAAATTGTGAGTGAATAAAAATATAGAAGGCCTAGAAAAGAAAATAAATTCTTAGACTTTGTTAAAAAAGAGCATATGATTTATTATTAAATTATAAACTAGAAAAATAGCAAAGAGTCTAAATCTATATGTTTGACTAAATAAAATATTAAAAGGGTTAAGGGAATATGGCTAAATAAACCTAGTAAAGGGAGAATAGAAATAAAATTTAGATATGTGCACATGTGTGCATGATATTAATAAAAATGCATTTTTAATTTAGAAAGAAATTATTTCAAGAGAGAATGGGTTGTTAACATAGAGTTAGTATCCTAAGTCAATAAACCACTAAATCCTAACTAAGAGAAGAGTCCTAATCAAACTCAAACTAAAATTTAGTTAGGGGACACAATAAAAGAGGGATTGGGGAACTAATTTAATTATTAAAAATTATCTAATTATGCATGAGATGACATGTGTCAAGGTAAATTTTCCTATAAAAGAAATGGTGAGGAAGAGATAAATTATCCTATGGTTGGATGAATGAAATGATGCTGAAATTTTTACTGACTAAGTTTACTTGTGTGATTTGGGTTACAAGTCTTACTAGGAGGTGGAAGCCTCTCCTTGCAAGGGCAAGCTTGTGATATTGAGTTCTGGTTTTCTGTGTGTGTCCCCTTTGCGTCTCGGGGGGCTAAGGGAGAAGAAAAGTACCCCTAGCGTTGGTTGGGAGGTACCGGTGAAGTTGTTCGATTAGCAAGCTAAGGAACATGGTGCAAGTTACTACTTGAAGATCAACATTGAATATCAACAAAGATTTTGGTTACGGTATTTTATAAATTAGTTATTAAATTGTTCAATACAATTCATTGTATTGTTATTCAATCTAGATGGAGGTTAAAGGGTTATTTCTATAATGCGTACACATGATAAAATGTTGTTGGAATAATATTATAAGATTAAATTCCTTTCCAACATTTTCAAAAAAAAATTGATTAGCTTTTATGTAATTACGGAAATGGTGTATAGCGCAAAAAAAAGGTCGCATGCACGATTTATTTTCAATTCAATAATTGGGTGGGTTTCTGGTTAAATAAATTGTATGTGAAATAAATAAATGTTAATTTTGGTGCTTGTTAGATGGTAATCTCATTTTGCAATTTAATTTTGGATGATTGAATAGAGATGATCCTGTCTTTCTATTTTATTTATCTCTGAACTCTAATATACTCTCTGCACGGATTGACAATGAGTTAGAAGATACCAAAACATCTGAAGAATTAGTATCTCATCTTGTAAACAAATTATGGGGCAAGAAGGAACAAATCTTTTGTAGTATTCATTTCATTTAGCATTTAATAATGATGAAATCGAGTGTTAGCTTCTCTAATTCGAGCTTAAAATAAATTTGTATCTATTATCAGTTACAAAACTGTAGATATATGTAAGTTGTTAATTAGGTATAAATCTGTGATTCGTATCCTTGTTGCAGCGTTGATTCCTTTTATTTTTGTAGTAATTTTATCTTCCTGAAAGTTTTATCAATTAGTTATTGGTTCAACCTTTCAAATACCAACACCTAGACTTTTGGAATCTACCTATGTATATCAGTAAGTTGGTTTGACATGTCTTACCAGTCGACAGAGTTTCCTTTTCTTTTTTCACCTTCTAATACAAAAGGATAGTGTAAGACAATTGTATCTTAGGGCGTCTTAGATCCAAGTTGTTAATAGTATAGATCTAATGTTGTGTCAACCATTTTTCCTTCGCTTATATTACATGTCTTAACCCTTGATCCACAAAAGTTTGTTGACAAGTTTTCGTTGAACTAAACCTACCCCAGGGCCGTGTAAAAATCAACGTAGGGATTCATAGATGGAGCTTCTTCATTTTAATCTTGAGATATGAGGTACTCAGAAGATACGCTCATGATAAATTTTTCAAAAAAAAAAAAACTAGTCTAACCAACACATAAAGGAATAGATTAGATTTGATTAAGATCAAGTTTGTTAGTAGACACTTTGATTTATATTACGATTATTATTGTGCAGGGTGTTTATTGCATCGTTGTGTTACCTCGTCTAGGTACTATTTTTAAACATGAGTGAGGTCCTGTTCGTCGAATGTGATAAGAACAGGTGCGACGTCTTTGTCACACAAATACAAACTGAATAAGACTACGAGATGTAGTCAGTAAATAACTGTGTACCTAATAGCTAATAGAAGGAAAAGTACAGTGTTTTAATTGTCACCATTTTGGATTGACCTTTTTATTTGAATCAAAGAGGCCAGTAGTTCGATTAATAGAGCTAGTCATATATAGAATATCAAGAACAAGCAGGTAGGTTGCAAGTAGTATACTAGGTATCTTCTAGTAACTCGCTTGATGAGAGTTGGGTGGGATTCCTTTCGTTGTCACCTGGAAAAACCATACGAAGATCCTTAGCTGAACACCAAGTAAGGGAAACTGTATAAAATACGAAGTAGAACGAATTACAATTATTATATACTTTTAGATAATTAATTACCACTGGATATTCTTATTTATGTTTTGTAGGCGTAAATTTGATCCCTTCTAGATCACGTCTATTGATTTATCAAAGACAGTTGGTACCTAGTTAACCCTTCATAGACATTTGGTGATAGATAGATTCACTTCTAGATAGTTGGTGATTAAATCTTAACAGATGACAACGTTCTGATTGGAGCGTATCTTATCTATGAGTCAGTTACTTATGAGGAGTGGAGATATAGTTTTCCATAGATCTCAAAAGTAAATGAACAAGAAACGTGGAATTTGTCACATTGCTCCATCGTTTGCAAACTAAGAGTGACATATCAAACTACACGCCGGACTCCTTATCAGGTTAATAACTTTCAGATAACTTAGACGATTACAACTGGGGTTGTGGGAAATACTGATTGTCCTCGGGGAAAATAAAGTGAGACTTGGTAGATGAGGAACCAACAGTTAAATAAATACTTGAATAAGAAAATGAACAATGACCTATTTTTCATTAAAAATTTGGATTGGAATTCGAATAACTCTAGGACTTGGAGTTGGGATTGAGTTTGACACTGAGGATCAATTTTATATAATAACCTAAGCCCTTATTCGACGTATACAATTTTTTTTAGAGATAAACTTCTAAGAAATCCTAATCTGCTTAATTGATTATATCTCTATTTTTAAATTTCCACAACCTTAATAAATTGCTTTTAGTTGGGTGTGAGATAAATCATTTCAATCATAATTGTATGATTCATTTAACTTTATTAATTATCTTAGGTATAAGCGTTCTTTTAAAACATTGATTTAGAGAACGATTGAGTTAATGATTAATATATAATTGATTTATATATTAATCATTGTATTAAATAATGAGTGTTTAATGACTTATTTATTGATTTATATATATATATATATATATATAATTTTTAATGTTACATATTATGATTGAGGTTAATATCTATAATAATGATCTAAATAATTTATGATTATAACTAATGACCTAAATTATTCAACTATTAGAATTTATAATACTATTGTGCTTTAGTGTAAGTAAGAATTGTGCAAGTTGTGCAATCCACAAGGTAAAGAAGATTAACCATTTTATTCTCGTGTTCTCGTGTTTATGATGTATCACTTTATATACATGTTTATGATATGATTTTAGAGGCGTGAAGTTAAGTTACTCTAGGACTACCTTGAATTATGTATATTTTTACTTCTTCTTACTTAATGATAATTAGTTACTGAAGATTTTTACAACAAACGATTATGTAAATGTGTTATTTTCCTTGTTTTCATTTACTCTTTATGTTAAATAAATAGGTGGGTTGTTGCATCATCTATGCCTATCATGAATGCCAAGAGGTGGACAAGAAAGTAACTCATTTTGTCTCTGATCTACGATTGAACATAGTCAAAGATAAAAAAAAAATCAGAACTGTGGAGGTGTATTGGTATACAAAGGTTTTCGTGGCACAGGGAATGTTAGCAAAAGAGCCAGAATTCAAAAATATCAGGCTCAGAATGGCTTCTTTGCAAAAGTAGAACAAGATTATGCTCAATTTGGCTTCTTGGTTGGTCAAGAAGTAGGGAGGAAACTTTCAGGTGAACTCAAATTTTCCTACCTCCATTTTTCAAATGCCTCCTCTAATTTCTCTCGGAGATGGTCTCTTGCATATTCTACCTCCAACGCCACCAATTTGATGGTGATGATGGGTTATAATTGTTAAGAACATGTGTTTCCTCCTAATATGTCACAAGTTCAAATCTAGAGGGGGTAGGATAAAATAGACTTTTTTGTAAAGGCATTTTGATAAAGATTTTTTTGAAAAGGCTCTTTCTCACATTCTAGTTAATATTGAGAAGCCAATAATTAGCCAAGATATTTATCACTAGAGAAATTTGTTCCTCTCTATGATGGGTTGTGGATTAATCTATCCCATTAAATACTGTGGATATTCTATAATAAAATTAATTATGTTCATTGCATACTATTCTAGAGCATTGTTAATATTTCTTCCATTTCTTTCTTCAACAAATCTTGATTATTTGGATTGTAAACAAGTTTTTGTTTTTAAGTAAAGGTTTTTCTTTTATTTGAAAGTTTGTTATTTTATCTTTCAAATCTTTGTAAAACTAATTCTCAATTTTTCTTAAAGATAAAGTAATTTGTTTTAAAGCGTTTTTAGGAGTTGAAAATTTTCCTTCTTTCTATAAATCTCTTTAAAAACAACCAAAATAAATAAAAACCTTAAAGCACATTGAAATGTTGCTGAGACATTAATATGAATGGTGTTTCTACACCAAACAAGAAAGAGTTTAATTGGTCTCTTTTTTAGATTAAACTCTTTCTATTGATGCTTGAGTATTTTGCCCCATCAATATCAACTTATCCCAAATAAACTAGATCTGAAAAATTCTTTATTATAGTAATTATAACAATGTAAAATAGTATATATAGTAGTAACAAAAAAACCCTTTAATTCTTCAATGGTGATGTTAAATCACTCAATAAATTCAATTATCCTTTTACCTATGGAGAATCATATAGACATAAATAATTGTAATTAACAATACACGAAAAACAGAAATGGTTGAGAATCAAATCTAAAATTTACACAAGTTTTGGATAGTTAAAAACTTCATTAATATACTCAAGATGAAATTCAAGTATGTACCATGTCCCTCACTCAAGGATAATACAAACCTACTAAATTAACTTTTACAATTATTTAAAAAATCACTTAAGCAACACAAAAAGATATTCAAGGGATGTCAAATTATTTAAAGAATCACTTAAACAACACAAAGAAGATATTCAAGGGATATCAAATATGGATAAAAGTCATCTAAAAAAGTTTGGTTTATAATTGATGAAGCAAAAAAAATCATCTAAAAAAGTTTATGACCAATGAAACAAAAAGGACAACAAAAATTCAATGCACCTTTCCTAATATGGAAAGGTATATCAAAATATTCTCTATGCAATTACCAAACTTTAAGGGCCTCACATAGATAGTATATTTTTCTATTTTTTATTTATGCAAAACTTTATTTAAACAATGGTAAAAATATGACAAAGAATTAACCAAATACCAATTTTATAATTCACTCTACCATTAAGTCATAAGTTGGTTATTATAACCAACTTTCAAATTTGTATTTATAGAAAAACTCAAGAAGTAAAAAAGGTTCTTTTGATGAAGATTTTTTTAAGTCATAAGGTTCTTATTATAACCAATTTCCAAATTTGTATTTATAGAAACTCAATAAGTAAAATAGGCTCTTTTGATAAAGAGTTTTTTTAAAAGACTCTTTTTCACATTCTAGTTAAGTTAATATTGAGAAGCCAATCATTGTTCAACAAGATATTTATTACTCGAGAAAATTATATTATTCTAGAACATTGTTAATATTTTTTCCATTTCTTTCTTTAACAAATTTTGATTATTTGGATTGTAAATAAGTTTTTGTTTTAAGTAAAGATTTTTCTTTTATTTGAAAGTTTGTTATTTTATCTATCAAATTTGTGTATAACTAATTCTCAAATTTTCTTAAGGATAAAGTGATAGTTAGTTATGTTCCTTGAGTTATCTATCAAAACCTTGTATTTGTTTTAAAGTGTTTTTAGGTGATTGAAAATTTTCCTTCTTTCTATAAATTTCTTTAAAA
This sequence comes from Picea glauca, assembly GCA_000966675.3. Classification (NCBI taxonomy): domain Eukaryota; kingdom Viridiplantae; phylum Streptophyta; class Pinopsida; order Pinales; family Pinaceae; genus Picea; species Picea glauca. The sequence continues at coordinate 194,528 of JZKD02S0504298.1, read as the reverse complement.
ACAATAAAAATAAATAAAAACCTTAAAACACATCTAAATGTTGTGGAGCCATAAATATGGATGGTTTTTCTACACAAAAACAAGAAAGAGTTTAATTGATCTCTTTTTTGGATTAAACCCTTGCTATTGATGCTTGAGTATTTGTCCCCCATCAATATCAACTTATCCCAAATAAACTAGATCTGGAGATTCTTTATTATAGTATTTATAACAACGTAAAATAGTAGATATAGTAGTAACAAAACAACCCTTTAATTATTCAATGACAACTTCAAAACACTCAATAAATTCAATTTTACTTTTACCTATGGAAAATCATCTAGACATAAATAATTGTAATTAACAATACACAAAAAAACATAAATGGTTGAAAATCAAATCTAGAAATTGCAAAATTGCACAAGTTTTTGATAGTTGAAAACTTGATTAATATGCTCAAGATGAATTTCACGTACGTACAATATCCCTCACACAAGGATAATACAAACCCACTAGCTCTCCAAAACTCCATCTAGGGAAAAAAATAAAAACCCTAGCTCAACCAAGGAGATATAACATGTAATAATCACAAGCTTTCTTCCTTTCGAAAGAAAACATGTCAGATGTAAATGGGTGTATAGAACTAAGTATGCATCAATTGGAAGTCTTGAAATACATAAGGCTATATTAGTTGCCAAAGGATTTTCTTAGGTAGAAGGAATTGACAATATTGAATGAATTCCATTTGCCTTATTCTATCCCTTGTTGCTTCATATAAATGGGAGGTCTATAAAATGGATGTTAAATCTACATGTTTTCATGGGGATTTGTAAGAATAAAGTTACATGGAACAACCTCTTGGATATATTCAAAAGGACTCCAACCTTGTTTTTCACCTTAATAAATCTCTCTATTGTGTGAAGAAAATTCTTCTAGATCAATATGCCAAACAAATAGCTTTCTTAGACTTAACAACGGTTTTTTTAGATGTCATTATGACCCTAATGTCTATACCAAGAAAGTAGGTAACCATCACATCATTCTTGTGCTTTATGTTGATGGCCTTATTCTCATTGGTAGTGACCCCAAATTTTTAACCCATGTGAAATCTAACCTTAAGAAGAAATATGAATGATAGACTTAGGACATTTGCATTATTCTCTTGGCCTCTAAGTCTTTCAAACCAAGGAATGAATTTCCCTTTCCCAATCTAAGTATATGTGACCTTGTTCATCGCTTTCACTTGGAATATTGTACCAATCCCATCTCACTTTTAGTATGCAGTTAAAGTTTGGAAGTAGTTGTCTACGTGATAGTGAAAACACTTTTTTGTTACACTTGTCTTTGTATGTTGTGAGGGATTTGCATTTGGGTGGAATATTGTGTGATAACAAACACATTTGTTATTTGTATTTTCATCTTTGAACATGTGAACCTTATCATTTATAACATTTAACCTCTATAATTTGTAATCATAGACTATTATAACCTTTAGGAACCATTGTAATACTTATCCCCTATAACTTTTAACCCCTAACCATTAAAACCCCAACCATTATAACCCTTAACTAGAAATCCGTATGACCCCTCACCCTAACTATTATAACCCCTATCTAGAAATCCATATGACCCTTAACCCTTTTAACCTTTATATCTTAAGCCTTATCACCATTCCCTATCACATATAACCCAATTTTGTTATAACTCATACCTCACATAACTCATAACATATAATTGCTAATCCTATCCACCCTAACTCTTACAAATGTTGTCCATTTATCTCTAACCATTATATCCCTTAACCAATAGCCTAATTAATCCATAGGATTCATAACACGACCTACAACCCCTAACATCTACCAACCATAAGCCATGTTATCCCTATTTTTAAATGCTTAACTTTTATAAATCATATCAACAAAGTTACCAATTTAACTAGAACTATGACCTCAAAATGAGAACTCAACCAAAAATTTTGACTGAAGAAATTTTGTTATCATATATATTTTTTTAAATTTCAAAGATATACATTTTTTCTTAAAATAAGCTAAAACTTATAGGCTCAAAGTTTCCATCATAACTTTTATCAAATTTTTTATTAAATAAACTACCCAACAACTTATAAATAATTATTTGTAAAATATATATGAAGTTACAAGTATATTTGACGAAGAAAGAAAGTTCATTCTAGTCAATTTGATATAGTTTGGATGGTTGTGAGAAATGATTGTTATCCTCCCCGCCTTGATTTAATTCCCTTAAAAATGACATAAATAAATGTTGTTATAATAGCTTCTAGTGTGTAATGAAAAACTTTCTTTTAATTTAATTGAATATCAAGAAAACTGCTTTTCAAACACAATCTTAAAGATTGAAGTTGTTTCCACCTTTGTTGGACACGTCTCTTAATATGTCCACATCGGGGCTAGATTTGGGGTATTCAACGTCATGGAGCCGACCACTTATCCGGCGTCGGGGCTAGATTTGGGGAATCCAACGTCATGCTCTTCTATATATAGACAAACTCACTACCCAGGCGTACTATATTCGGTGAAAAGTTCCTCAAGCATCGACGATCCTCCACTGTCTGCGCCTAAATACAATTCAAATTGTGGTGTTTTGATATTTAACCGAGTCAGATTTCGGGGGTGTCTCTACGTGAGAATTAGGTTTTTCATCAAATTTCTTTTTGGCTGTGTTATCCTCTAAACGGTTGGTGAGTCGGATTCTCTTTTCTGGTCTTACTTTCTGATTATGTGCGTATTTATTTGATTCTTCGAAGTGCTTTTGTATGATTCAGATTTTATATTTTCATGACATGGATTTGGTGTTGGCAGTGGTGTAATATGGATTCAGATCAGGGGAAGCTCTTCATTGGTGGGATATCATCGGAGATAACAGAGGAACGATTGAAGGATTATCTCAAGAGGTTTGGAGATGTCCTGGAAGCAGAGATTAAGAAGGACAGGATCACAGGCAGGGTGCGGGGGTTTGGCTTTGTTGTTTTTGCAGATCCAGCTGTGGCAGACAGGGTTCTATTGGAAACGCACAATATTGATGGTCGAATGGTAACTTGCTTTTTTCTTTTGTTCTCTTGACAAGTTTAAAAGGTTTACAAGTTATGACTAGTTCAGATTTCTTTGTTTTTTAATCAAATATATAGGTGGAGGTTAAAAAAGCAATTTCCAGAGACGAGCAGCATAGCATAAGCATGACTAGGAATAGGAGCAATACAGCTGGTAATGGTAACCA
>JZKD02S0504298.1:167405-178396 GCA_000966675.3 Picea glauca | reverse complement strand
TATATATTTCGAACTCAAAATATCAATTTATTGTCTCATATTTGATTTCTCTTATATTGTTTATGACGGTGGAATATATTGTTTATTGTTTCATCTTTGATTTCCCTTATATTGTTTATGATGGTGAAACTTATATTATTTATGATGGTGAAATATATTGTTTATTCATTAATAAATAGTCAATAGCTTATTATTTGAATTTTTATGTTTTATGGTGAAAGGATAATTTATGTTTTAATGACAGCTTCTCGATGCCAAGGAAAAGGGGAAAATCCAAGAGAGGGGCTGCATGGTATAGCTTGCGAGGGTGAGGATGAAAAAACACTCCAGACTTGCCTCTACCTACAGTTCATGCCTCTCATTCCTCCACCTTGGATATCCCTCTTTTGTCCTCCCTGTGGGCTTGCAAAGTGGAGTGGTTTGACAACATGGGTAATTCATTCGGCTTTGCACCTGAGCTCAGTTCATATGTGCCATCCATACACCAACCTCCCTCCCGTCTACCTTCTTCGTCCACTCTCCCTAGCCCAACTGCTCCCCTCACTTATTTCGCCTCCCCCCACACTTCATCTCCTCTTCTGCCCCTGCTTTTTCCTCAGCCACAACCTTCATGCGCTTGGTGTGATGGGTTTACGAAGCTGTAGAATTCTTTGGAAAACTTCCAGAACTCAATATTCAAAGTCAGACATGACATGAAGGAGATGTTGATCATATACAAACTTCGTGAGCATCGCCAGGAGCGCTTGGAGACTCTCATATGCACTCTCCTTCACACCACTCCGGAGACATGAAATTCATCCCCAGACATTGTGCATGATCCTCAGATGGAACATAAGCCATGCCCAAGCTCCAAATGATTACTTTTGATTCTTGGTTTTTTGATGTGTTTAGATGAATTACTTCTCTTGGCTCTAGCCCTGCGAGGCACCTTAGTTTATTTTTCTGCAATTGTGAACTGTTTGGACAAGTGGCTTTTTCTCATCTAGGCAATGCAACCACCGTCTCACTGTTTACCCTGATAGATGTAATTTTTTGATACCAGAAGGCTTTAATAAGTAGTTATTAATATAAGGATCCTACTTTATTTACAAAAAAAAAGGTTAATTTATGTTTTACGATACTGTGCTAAAATTAAAAATGTTTTTTTTTTTTTTTCATTTTATTTATAAACATTATTGTATAACATCATTGTATTATGTGAATTAGAGACGATTCTATGTGGAGTTGATTGTGTAGTGATGGGAGATCTGGGTAGTTATCAAATTATAGTTTTTAACTTATAATTTAGATTTTGTTTGATTTGGAAATATGGTTGAAAATAGTCAAAACAAGTCATCAAATTTTATAGTTTCTTATGAAATTTCACAATGAAATGACAGTCCAACACTAAAATCGTCATGTTAGTCTTTGGTTGGTTATGTTAGTCTTTGGTTTCTTTTCTAGCTTTCAATATATTTATTCAAGAAAATGTGAAATAAAAATTATAGTTTCTAACTTATAATTTAATTTTTGTTTGATTTGGAAATATGGTTGAAAATAGTCAAAACATATCATCAAATTTTATAGTTTCTTATGAAATTTCACAATGAAATGACTATCCAACACTAAACTGGTTATGTTAGTCTTTGGTTTCTTTTCGAGCTTTCAATATATTTATTCAAGAAAATGTGAAATAAAACTGTGTACTTTGTAATAAAAATTGAAATAAAAACATGATTTAGAATGCAAAATTAAAATATACTTTAATATAAGTAAGCAATTTTCATTAAAATTTATATTGATATAAATTTTTATGTATCAAAAATGGTAGAAAATGGTTGATATGGAAATTATCAATCCTCTGCATATTGGAAGTATTAGAACATATTTTAATATGTAAAATTAAAATACACTTTAATATAAGTAAGCAATTTTCATTAAAATTTATATTGATATAATTTTTTTTTGTATCGAAAAGGGTAGAAAATGGTTGATGGAAATTATCAATCCTCTCCACATTGGAAGTATTCACTAATGCCATTAATATGGAACCTATCATTAATTCAATTAAAATTATGAAAATCTAAATGCAACAAACCAAGCCTTAGTAGATGACCTCTTATTTTTATTTTTTGTTATCAAGCCACAAAATCAAATTCGTTTTCAAATTAAGTTTTTTTCAATCAAACTCAATGAAAACTATGTTTAATGTGTAGAATATAAGTAACTTGTTACATGTTCATCATACACATTTTTATTTCAATTTGCTTCGAGATATTGAAATCTAAATGCATAAATTTAACAATTTAATATAATATCAACACTTGTGGAATCAAAATTCACAATTTCATGATTAAAATTGATATTTCTTAAAATGACTTTAAATTTTGTAATTAGGATGATAATCGTATGTATTACCTTGAATTCTTTAATTAGGATGTTAATCATACACTTTAACATGTCTTTAAAGTTTTTCTAAGCCATCAATAGTCCCTTATAACGACATGGAAATGGGTTCTAGTTTTGATATGAAGTTATCCTCTTCATATGAAAAAGCATTGAACAATCGAATAGCAAATAATGAATGCAAATCCTATATGTAGTAAATTGGTTACATGCATTAAAGTATTTGTGTATACGATTTGGATAATTTGTAGGATTAAAGTATAATCATCCAAAGTATTGGTCAATTTAGGTTTGCTAGATACAATCTATAGGTTCTTCCCTGAAATTGAAAAATAGGGCTTGGTAAACTTTATAATTCATCAAAAATACAACTTTTCTTAATTGAATAGACCATGGAAGTAAACTAAACTGGAAATGATTCTAGACTCCTAGATATTCATAAATACGTGTACTTTCAATGCAAAATATAAAATTTGGGAATGTACATGTCACTTGTTTAAAGAAATCATAATGGTATTTCATCTTCAATTATCCGTTCATGATCGGCTTTAGACATTTTCCATTTTCTAACTTTTGTTTTTTTTTTCTTGATTGAACTTCTATTAACTTTATGCGCGTTGCACATACCAAATGACTATATTGACAACTTATGACATCTGATCGGTAGTCTTGAAAGTGAACATGAGTATCAGTTTGATGGGTTTCTTGAAAAAAATATCCTTTCAATACGATGGATCCTATTTCATATATAAATCCGTTATCATCAAAATCTTCCAATAACCTCATATTTTGTTTTGTGCATCACATCAAATAATATTTCACATTTTTCAGTGTTTTCTACAGGTGCAACCACGACAAATACATCTCTTGCAAATAATTTGATATATTGGAAACCAAATAGTTCGTGTTAGATTATCGTACTAGTACATCTACAAGTTATTTGAAAAAATTTAAACATAAAAATTACCTTCTCTAACAAGATCAGAAACTCTATCTCCATCAACTGACACTATATTTTCATTTGATTCCATCTCCTCTGAGCTTTCAAGTGGAATTTTCCCTTTTATATTAAGTTTGGTATGTCTCCAAGATTTAACATATTCTGCATTTTCGTTTTCACAAATCTCTATGGATTCTGTGTCCTCTATGCAAATTGAACAAAAACAAGACTCATTTATTCTATCAAATGAAAACAAATTTTGATAGCGTTTTGTTTTAACTAGATGCATTTTTCATGTCCCATGTATTGTATCGGCTTCATATGGGATTGATCTATTTATATATTGGATTCCAACATACCAAAAAAACCTGCACAAGACAAGAACTTGTTAACTTGAAATCTCTCAAGAAAATGATTGAAGATTGAATATAAATTTGAACACGTGAATAAAAATATCATGTGTAACATGTATATATAGAAACACCTGTGCATATGGGATTGATCTATTTACATATTGGATTCCAACATACCAAAAAAACCTGCACAAGACTAGAACTTGTTAACTTGAAATCTCTCAAGAAAATGATTGAAGATTGAATATAAATTTGAACACATGAATAAAAATATCTTATGTAATATGTATATATAGACACACCTGTGCACATCCCTTGATGGATTATTTTCATGGATTAGCGCCATTTTTCACCATTCAGCAACTTGATCAGCAGATTCAAATCGATCGACATGAGGATTCATATAATACCTTCTAAGTGTTCATTTTACACATGCCCCTGCACGGTCATGCTCTCCTTTTGCATGACTAGTCTAAAAAGAATTCCAACAATGTGTAATGTTTGATTTTTTATGAAGACGACAACCAATAGAATGATCATGAAGATTTGAACTGACCCGCACACCCATATGACCATATCATATGTCGATTGAATCTGATTCCGCGTTCTTTCAATGAATCAAAAAATTTATCAAAACAATGTTGTACATAATATGTGTCGTGTGCTCGATCATCACTTATATAAAAGTGATATTCTTTAATAACATATCGATTGTCGTTGGTGTTTTCTATGTTATCAATACTCCGTTGAGCATGTTTATATAGAACATGGACATATATAGTGACTTGATCAGAATGATAATATTCACTATGTATTTATTTTTGTGCAACGAATGTGTAATTCTCTGCAAAATCAACTCCAAAAAAAATTGTCCCTAGTGGAAACACTTCATGGGATTGCTTGAATTGTAGGTCTTTCCATCGAGATCTACGTGAATGCTTGGTGTATTTATAAACTTCTTCCTCAAACTTCTTCAAACAATCTATCACACAGATTTTATCTACTTTCAAATCGATCATTTTGGAAATAACATTTGAAGAATGTGGAGTCGTGTTGTTGATATATTCATATCTCTTCCAATTGACTGTTATATTAGAAAATTATTGAGCATTCATATCAATGGGATACTTTGAGTGAAACAAATTTAGATTTCCACAATGATCACATTTCTTTCCACCAACACATTTTTTTGGTAAAATAATTCATCACCTTCTCTTTCACATAGAATTTCAGATATAAAAGCACGAAATGTGGAAGGAGGAGGTGAACTTGGCCATAAAGTTTTACCAAAATCAAGAAAAGTGTCATAATATAAATCAAATTCCACATGATAATGACAACAACAAGTGTCACGAACAATGATGGGTCTAACAAACCATTGGTTTTGTTGCACAAATGTATTGATGGAAATTATAAATTCTTTGTGCTCTTCTTTGAAATTATTGAACAATTATATTTGTGTCATTCACAATATATGTTTTGGATGTTCTTCATATTGTTTTTGTGATATTCTTAGTTGCAACACATCCCTTGTATGTGGTGAAACACGATATTTTGTCAACCAACAATTACGGGCCAATTCTTTAACATTTTATGCAAGTTTATCTTTGTAGGGTTGTCTAGAAATCACTGTCCAACAAGTTGGTTCATCATTTGCATCTATTTGAAATCAAATTTTTCTATGTTTGTACAATGTTTTTCTTGATGTTCCCATCATTTTTTCCATGTGTCATGTCAAACGATCTTTTATATTGCTAGATGAAACAATTGTTGTTTGTATCGCTTTACGTGCAACACTGACATCTTCTATTATCTAAATTTATGTACATACCTATAGGTGATTCCTCTTCTGATTCAATTTTGGTTTCAACGTCTTCATCGACGTTATGAGACAAATCTATTTATGTTTTTTTAAAAACATCAAATCATAATTACAATCAATTATATTAAACAATATTTTAAATTTGAATTCTATACTTCTAATATAGACAATATGTGCATGCATACCAGCTTGGACTTATTCTTGTTGAAAATCTCTATTTACATTATCATCATTTCTTTCTTCAATATTTGCACGTTCTCGTTTATTTCTCCAATAATGATCTTTCCTTTGATCGTTATGGTGAGTTTCATCTCGACTGCGATCAATTTTTTTCTTGCACAAACTTTTGTTTCTCATGAGTATAGTTATTTGTAAAAGTTATAAACAAAATCAACATTTCATAATAGTCTCAAAAAAACTTCATTGTCACAAAAATTATTAAAAAATAAAATCAATAATTTTATGTACAACAAATGCTTCGCCTTGAAAAAATGTTGAACATTTATCTTTCAATATATAAATTGTTATTCTAATGAACCGCCTCATTACGACAACCAATCCAATAATAGGTGCAATTTTTTTTGTTTTGTTTTTAGAAGTGTGTATGTGCGTGTGTACAAGGAAACAACAACAACCCATTCGACTCTGCGTTGCCACCCGACGACGAATACGACGCAACTAGGATGAACATAAGAAGATGACAAGGACGCACAACACGTAACCACATGCATAAATGATGATCACATGACAAAGTAATACTGACTGCTAAATGCGACTGACCTCCCGCCCATCCTACCCTGCAATGGTTAGGACCTCCAAGACACATAAGCAACGCTCAAGCCCAGGTTCCCATCGATTTTAACCATTTAAGGTCTCAGGGCTGGCGACTGTTCTAAGGAACATGGAGGTGTCTACATCCCACCCGACACAACACACCAAGCAACTAACTGAATACAATCAAGAACAACGTAAATGAGAAGAACAAATATGCCCCTTACGGATGGCGCGTGATAAGAGGACTCTGACAACAAAACCCTAATTCAACATTATTTAAATGAACAACAACCCTCATTAAAAACTCTGAGTAATTTAATGCATATAAATCCGGGCATTCCACTGAGTATGTCTCAACAATGTCAACAGACCACACCAACATCACAACAAGGTAACCATATCATCTCCTTTCTAATTACAACAACATTGAAATAAATAATGGGCATACGCTTCAACTCTAATCTTGCCATCTTATTTATAAGGTAGGAAAACACAATTTCCTATTTCAACAATACATTACAATTGCGAATCTATAACAATATTTCCCTGAAATTGGTATGCCATAACATTTTTCCTTCACCTAAATTAAAATTATCATCATATTTGAATATATCAATAAACCATCCTATTTAAAATGACAAGATATAACAATTACCATATTTAAAATGACATTATTTAAAACAGTGTTTTAAAAGGGACCCTATATAAAGATAGTTAAATATCACATCTAAAATATCCACATTAAAAGTACAAAAGTAACATCATAATTAATTTATTAGTCCCTAATGTCAATGTAAAATAACATCACCTTGATAATTACATCATAATTAAATACATCAATAAACAAGTAACTTCATATTGAAAATTTACAATACCCTCACATATTTAAAAGGGCAATAGGTAAAGATAACCATATTAAAATGACGACAATTTAGAAGGACATTCTTTTCAAGATAATATAATAAAGAAAAAAAATATTAAATACATAACAAATATTAAATTCATATTAAATACTTCAATAACCATGTTACTACCATGTTTTTAAGAACTTTAACAATACTTATATAATGTAAATATTGCATTATGTTATTTTAAATGAGAGGACAATCCTTACACTATTGTAACCACACAAGACTAACATCATATTGTAACTAAAGTAATAAGGTATCATCATAATCAATGACCCCATACAAAATATAATGTTAGATCATGACAATGGTTAAAGGCAATAGCATTTAAGGATGACCTATAAAGATAAATAGCATTCCTTTTATGATAGAATAGCACTGCAAATTAAACATCCTCATCACCGTTGCAATTTAAAACAATTATTGATCTTGCTAATCAAACAAATATTAAAGTTGTGATTTAAACAATTTGTATTGCATTCTTAATTGCCATTGAAGGTAAAATGAGCCATATTACTATAAGTTGTCTGTAACCCAATATCAATTTGCATTTAGTATTGTTGTTTATAATGCGCTAACATATTGTTATATTACATTACCTTCCATTATACTCACGGGAATGTATCAATATCCATGAGGGAATAAGTTTTATTGAATCTAACCAATAAATTGCATGCAATATGCCCATTCAATAATACAGCAAACGAGGGAATGCATTCATTGAATCTAGCAAAAATTTGCATAAAATATGCACATGCAACAATATGGAAATAGTGTTACAATGGAAATATAATGTCCTAAATTCGAAACTTTATACCCTATAATTACAATGGGAAAAATTTCATTTTATAACAGAACGTTTCATTATTATGCTCATGGGAAAATCAATGTCCAGTTTGCGTGGAGGAGAATAAATTAAATTAAACCAGAACAATTCATTAACCAAAGTAACACAGGATCAGCGGTAACCTGACCATTTAATTCGATAGGGTATACAATGTCCAGAGTTTATTATTTAATTAGGGTAGTTTACTCTCGTTCTAAGGTTTCCACCAAGCTATAATTTAAATTAATACAGGATACCTCACAGCAGCATTGCATAAACCTAAAGTATCAATCATACAGGTTTGATGTTAATCAATTGTTTTCTCAAATCTAGATTAATCACCATATCCCTAACACGGCTTTAAGGGCGAGCAGATAGCAATTACAGTTGGCGTCTCTTCCATCCGAGTGGCTGCTCGAATTTAAACTGACCAGGAACGCAATTCGTTCACCCAGCAATTACGCCAAGTAGTCTGTGGAAGTTGTCAAGGCCATAAAAACGAGCACAGGAAAATAGAAGTACGCCTTCCAATGAAAGGGAACAGAGGTAATTCAACACAGAGAAATAGGGGCGTAAATGAAGGGGGTAATTTATGCCCATTTCGCCGAGGTTTGATAACACCACACGCTGAGGTTTCAACGGTCGCGGAGCAATTTCTAAAGGCACACGCAGGGTTTCATTACCAGACGCAGTGAAAGGCCAACACCAGGCAGGGGTTGAGGTTGGAGAACAGGGTATCCTCCAGCGATTAAGGCACAATGCCGAGAATGGAAGACCCAACTGTAAAAACGTCCCTTCCCACAGAACCCATCCGTAGCAGCGCGCGATTGTCGATTTCTGAAGCGACAATGTGGTTTCAACAACTGAAAGGGTAAAACAATGGTTTACCACTCTGCCCAACCCCTGAATTCCACGACTGTCGAGCAGCCTCAAGACAACTCTGGTCCGATTTAATGATCTGGTGAGGATTTGAAATCCAGGTTGATAGCGTTGGAAAACTTCCAACGAGTAGACAGTGTTGGTTAAAGGGGTTTAAAACATCATAAAAGTTCAACTCAGGAAGCAATAGGAATAGATATGGACGTTCGAATAAGTCAACTGTAAGATATAAAAATGCCCTCGGTGGAATTTAAATGCCCTGGCGATTAAGAAAAAGCTCGATTCAACAATCATCTACAACAATATGGAAAAGCTCAGTTTAAAACAACGAACTCCATAAAGGCAAATACACAATCCAAATGACGGAATCCCAATCACTCCAGCATGTAAAACCAGAAAGCAAGAACATTACACAGTCCCAAATATCATTCGAAATACAAGACAAAAAAAACTTAAGTTCTTCCAAGTATAAAAATGGCGCACAGCCCGACGGAGACACAGCCCAAGGATAAAATAAAATTAACCGCGTCCAGTGGTGGAACAGTACCCAGTCCCAACTATAACTGCAGCCACTTAGAAAGGGATAAAAACATATCGCTGTAACTAATTATGAATGGAAATGCCAAGAACAACAAGCAAGATTGCCAGAACCGGCATTTTAGAACATTACAATCATCCTACAACTCCCAGCTTAATATCTAATGCAATATACTCAATAAAATAAACGAGCGTACCTATTCCTTGTGCCTGCCTCGTATGTCGTCCGCGCCTCGATCGAAGTCCCGCGCTCCTTGCCGCTCCTGCTTTCCGACCATGGAAATCTCATCGATACCTCCCAGCTAATCGCTAGGGGTACTCTGCTTCCCCCTTAGCCCCCCGAGCCGCAAAGGGGCCACACAAGAACCAGAGATAGACTAGCGTCTCAGCTCGCCTCCACGACTGAGCTACCACTCCAACACAGCTGAGATAAACCCAACTCCTCACAAGCAATCCATCAAACCACAATTTGACAGCGTAACGTTACGCTAACCGTTCATCCCCTCTTCCTTCTTTTCCCCTTATTTTATAGAAATTTGAGACCCACCTACTTTCCTAATCATTAATTAATTAATTTTTAATGAAAAACCACTAAACAATCTCCGCCGTCCAAGTGTCACTCATCCCTAAGGTTCTCTAAAAGTTCATTTCTTTTTTTTTTAATTAAAAGATTCAATTCCCTCACTCCCCCAAAAATCGCTCCTTAAATTACTCCTAGGGTCCCTAGATCCCCTCTCATGCTTTTAATCACTTTCCTAAAATGAATTTTTTGAATTTTAGTAACTCCTTAAATGCTGATTCATTTTTTCTTTTTACCCTATGTCTCCTACTTTCCATTATTAAGTTTCCTTTATTTCAAGTCTCCTCATTTCTATTTTTTTTTTATTCCTCTCTTTATTATTATTTTATTATTTTTATTTAGTATTTTTTTTTGTTAAACCCAAAATGATAAATGCGCTAATAGTCTTTTCAATATATATATATATATATTAAATCCTAAATTTTTATACTCCCACTCTTTAAGAATTTTAATCCTTCTTTATAATTTAAACGCCATGGGTTTTACTTAATTTAACTCCCTCATTACCTTACCCCCTTTACTTTTAAGAAGACTTTAATTAACACCTAGGAGGGTTTTAGCTTACGCCCTATGTTTATTTTTGTAGGATCTTTCCTTAGGGCTCGTCAAAATTTTTCTTAGAGATGTTTTAATTTAGGTTTTGATTTGAACAGGGCGACAATTTAATTAGGGGAGTCATTTTTAAGAATTTTATCAGGCGTTTAAGGTCTAGGGTCATCTAGGTTGTCTCATCATCATCATCAATGCGACGTGCCCTTAAGGACGCACTACGTGCTCCAAGGGTGCCACTCGCCTTGTTTTCTTATTTTGTGCAACATTCCCTTCAGGATGCACCACGTGATCCAAGGGTGCCACTCACTGATTTGCATTTATTTGCGCGATGTGCCCTTCAGGATGCACCACGTGCTCCAAGGGTGCCACTCGCTGGCTTGACGGATTGGTAGACTCTATAACCCCTGGAGTCAACACTCCGCCAGGTGAACTTGT
>JZKD02S0504298.1:127735-146473 GCA_000966675.3 Picea glauca | reverse complement strand
TCAGTAAAGAGCAACAATCAACTGACCAAATAAAAGACTGACTACTCACCCATCCTACCCTGCAATGGTTAGGACCTCCAAGACACATAAGCAATGCTCAAGCCCAGGTTCCCATCGATTTTAACCATTTAAGGTCTCAGGGCTGGCGACTGTTCTGAGAAACATGGAAGTGTCTACATCCTGCCCGACACAATCAATACCAAAACAAAAATGCTAAATCTACCAAAATCAATGATTAACTAAGATTTGTTCTATCAACCAAATTCAATTAAACCAAGGGGGAGAGTAAACTTTACTGTAATTCATCGTACATTAAATTTAATTAACCGTGCATCGCCAATCTAGTTCTAAATCAATCCATCATCATTAAGGTTGGTTAGCGCATTAGAAAACAATTAAATTAATCATTCTATCTACAAGGCGCAAGAAATCTGATTTACAACAGATCACAACAATCCATGCATCTAGATTAATCAACCGAGTCTGCAATCATCGATCTCATCATAGAATAATCTAGTTACAAATGAGGATGGAAAAGTTTAATCATTCCAGATGGTCATGATTGCAGTCCTAAATATCATTAATTAGAACAAGTTACTTTATCTTGAAAAAATTATAATGAAAGATACAAGTAATAAATGCCTTGTAAGTATCCCATCTATATCAACTTGGTGTCAAATATATGTAGTCTAGATCTATAAGTACTAAATAATTGAAGAAGTGTTAATTTCATGTGTTAATGATATACAAAAATTAATGTAGATAAAACGGTGCTCTCAAAATAAGTAAAATCATCCAATATCCCTCATAAGAATATTTATTAAAGGTCACTTGTTAACTCATCACGAATGACACTAAGGTTCCTTTACCTTCCCAAAGAGTTAGTATAACTAGCACTTAAGGTGACAAATCTTAAGGATAGATAAAAGGTTTAAGGTTTAAAAGTTGAGTAAAAGTTAAAACACACATAAGCTCAAGAGTTCCAAGAGCATCTCCTCTATTTAATAAATTATTATTAGATATAATAAATACATGTTAATCCAAACAATTTACCTTACTAAAAGCAATTATCATCAACAAAATATTACTTAACCACTTTATGTTTTACCTGGCAAATAACCTTAAAGTAAAGGTCGCAAATTGTCGGTTCTAAATGGAACATGGTCTTAGTTATTAAGTTACAACTTTACATGGTTCAATCACAATAATATGGGTAATGAATCAAACTTGTTGGGTGATCGACTAAATTCAAGTGGCTTTGCATATAATTATAAGAATAATATCAAATAAAGAGATCGACTGGAAATTAGAAGGGCCAATGAAAAATATAAAATAAAATACATAGCAGTCAACTCAGGAAACAACCGCAGTCGAAACTCTGTAAGAATAAGAAGAAAAGGGAGGTAGATGCAGCCATACAAAAATGAATCGCAGTCAACAAGAGGACAAGGGCATAGCTGGATTGGCACACAGAACTGTCGTACACAGAAATCGTGGGCATCACTATAATTGACACCAGAAATCACTTTATTAACTCAAATTGAAATTTGTGGACCAAAACGTGGACCCCTCCCCGTCAATCAAACGCAAAGGAATCGTTATCCCCTAAACACAATAAAAAAATGCATAGAAACTTTAAATAAATTTATTCTTACTTCAGTTGATTCCGGCAACCTACGAATTGGGAACACGCATCCATGCCACACTCCTCAAGGTTTTCCTTCTAGGGCGTTTAATATCCTTATCATTTAAGGTAAGCAGAATGAGATGGCTGGTAAGAAAAAAAGGCGGGCTTGAAATGTGCACAAGTGAGACACCTGGAGACCCCTGCGACCACTTGAATATGCCATCTGTGGTGAAAGGAATGGACCCATAAAGTTGTACCAACAATCCGTTTGGGTGTGCGAAACCCAACATCCTGGCATCACATTGGTTGGTTTAGTTCCAAGACAGGACGAGAAGAAAAACAAATATGGGCCAGCGGAGGCAAGTGAACACGAACAGAACCGGGCCAACCCATCAATAAATAAGAACTTCCAACAATCTTTACCCCTCCCGACTTTAAAAAGCGTAGAGAAACATTAAAAATTCACAGAGAAAATCGCTAGAAAATGAAATTTCTTTCTGAAAAAGGGAAATGTGCAGTCTCTAACAATCAATCAATGCTGCCATACAATAGGTAACAGTCAAGCGCAAGAACATCATACCATGTCTGAATCGAAAAATGAGGTGTTCTGGCAAGGGACGTCGTCAAGCTTATCATTATCATTTTATACCCCAGTCAAGAAGTCTAGATGTTAAGAGTTTTCTGTCATTAAACGAATTAACGCCAAGAGGTAACGGTCAAGATAACACTAGGCCCTTAACCTCCTCTGGTTGTAACAAATCTATACGGTCGGGCAACCAAAAGAAAGGGGCGAAATGCTGGGTCAAAGATCGAAGGATGTACCAATATTATATTTATTAAATTCTGTCCGAAGAAAAAAAAAGGGAGATGCATGCCCGGTAGAAGAAGAATGTTGGGTAGAAAACCTTCGATTATATAAAATGCAGAACCAATAAAAAAAATTGTGCAGACGCACTAAAGGGAGTTTTACCACTCTGCCTTAACATATCATAAAATTGTTGAACATCATTCCAAAAATCTTTCTTTCAAATCGCAAACATCTACTTCCAGCCATAATATGTTTTCATTAAAAATTGCACATAAACCTCCAGTAAAAAAAACAATTTCAATATAATTTCAGACGGAACTTTAATAAKTCTATCCAATTCATTTTCAAATCAATAGGAAAATCCAAGCGTAAGTCCTAAACATTCTACTCTACAAATAAAAGAGTGTACCRTTTCCTGATCGCCCGCTTCAAATTATGTCTGCGCGCTCCGCACCACTCCCGCTCGCTGACCGTCGAGACCTCACCGGTACCTCCCAGCCAACGCTAGGGTTACTCTACTTCCCCCTTAGCCCCCCGAGCTGCAAGGGGGCCACACACTATTCAAATGGTACGTCTAGCTCCCAGCTCGTCTCGCAAGGTTGAGCTACCACTCCTATCCGAGCTGGGAAATCCCAACTCCCCACAAGTAATCAGTCAAGTCACAAATCCAGCAATGTAACATTATGCTAACAGATGATCCCCTACTTCCTCCTCCTTCCTCTCTTTTATATTTTTTTAGAACTTCCACACTTTCCCTAAATCTCATTTAATTTGAGTTTTAAATAAAAATATTCTAATAATTCTCCTTCATACAAGTGTCGTCCATCCCCCACGTTTCTCCATTAACTATTTTCTTTAATTTATTAAATTGTCTTAATTCCCTCACCCACCTAGATTTGCTCCTAAATTTACTCCTAGGTGTTCCTAGATTCCCTCACAGGTTTAAATACTTTTCCTAAAATGAAGTTGCTCATTTAGTTCAAATTAGAAGGTTCTTAATTGCAGATTCTTTACTATGTTGACCTCGCTTTTTACCATAAGTTCCCCTCTTTCCCTTATTATGTTTCCTCCATTCCTTAGTTTCCTAATTTTTATTATCCCCTTCTTTCCCCTTTTTATTAGAGCCGAAATGGCAATTGCGCTATTTACTCTTTTCCTTTTATTATTAATTTAATATATTTTAACCCTTTCACAAGTTAAATAATTTATTTATTCTTTACCTTTGATATCCATAGATTTTAATTAATTTTTTTTTTTTTTTTTTTATAAGTAAGAGGTTTTATATATAAGGGCCTTCAAAAAACCGGACCAGAGTTACAAAAACTTGATAACAATCGAACTCTAGTTACTGAACTTCCCCAAAAAGGAGAAACCAATTCAGCCAGCCGGGTAGGTTTAGCATCTAAGAACCTAACAGTATTAAAGAACAAAGCTAAGCTAACTAAATTGTAACTAAAAGGAGAAACTATTAAAAAGAAAAGATCCCTTGAGGGGTTATACATTTGGCAAGTAACCTGGCCAAGTGGCAAGGACAGTTGTATGCCACGACTCCTCCTCAATGGGTGTCCCTTTGTTGTCCAAATGCATGTCATCATCCACGGTGCACTCGTCCCTATTGGTAGTTGGCAGGGCATCTCCAGTCGTAGTGTGCACATGCTGGCCTATGGATATCACCGCTTCCATGTCCTCATGTTGGACCTGCTCCGCAACGACCTCTGCTACACTCTGCATCCTAACATTTCTGTCGTCCCCTTTTGAGGAGGGTGCCCCTGCTGAAGCTGCACCTGCTGGGTTGGAGGGAGAGGCGTCTTGGAAGGTAGATAGGATATGAAGGAGGGTCGAGATCCTTCCATCCATAAGCTACATTCGAAATTGGAGGTCCTCCATTCCTTGACGGAGTTCGAAGACCAGATCATAAAGGATAGTGAAACTCTCTTTCAACTGCAGATCAAGCTTGGAGTCAGTAGACGCAGACGTGTTGTTTTGGGTGGCTCAAGCAGGAGGTGGTTCCCCCATGGGCGACTCTGAGGAACCATTAACCAGTCCATGGGAAGGACTGAAGGTTCTGGAGGTCAGTGGAGCAGCAAGGTGGCGCAAAGAAGAGCTCGGCAAGATTTCAATTATGACTAAGCAATCAAACCGAGAGACAGGCAAGGTGGAGGAAGTGAGAGGTGCTAACTCAGGCAGCAGAAGAAGCGAGGAAAGTGTTGAGGGTGAACCAGGGGGAGAAACAGAAGCTAGGGGCCGAGGAGGATGCCAAGGAGAGCCCCTTCACAGATGTCCTCGTTGACATGGCATGATTTGAATACGGAAAAGGATTTGGTGTTCCAGGCAAATGTGGAGAGCCTGGAGATGGTCGGGACCTATGAGCACCATGAAAGTCCAAGCATAACCAGGCCAGAGCAGTGGAGGAATGTGGGAGTCGGCCCTCGAGAGAGGGAGAGGAGCACAAGAAGATGGAGAAGCCATAGAACAATGTGTAATGGAGGTCGGATGAAACAAAATTAATGTTGCTACAAATGAGGTGAAAGCTATTTAATGTAGGGTAGATTTGGCGGTGGTCGGCACAAGCTGGTCACATGGTGCTCTGCCTTGTTGGCTCATCCACTCTCCCTCTATGCACCATGTGGTCTGCACTAACACCACATCCGGGGATTTTAATTAAGTTTTTACTCTCTTCATTTTACCCAAAAAAATTATTAAGTCCACAACTATTACTTAAGTGGTTTTTAGTTTAAAATTTATTATTTTATTTTTATAAGGTATTTTTCTTAAGGGTAGAAAAAATTTTACCCCTAGCGAAGTTTTAGAATTAGGACTTAGATTCTGAACTAGGCGACGTTTTAATTAGGAAAGTTGTTTTTTTTTTTTAATTTCTTAATGAGATATTAGTCTTAGGCCATTTAGGTGCGTTCCTTTAACATCATCAACGTGACTTGATTTTCAGGACGCATTACGTGCTCCAAGGGTGCCACTCGCCTCTAGTGTTTCTTTTGCACGACGTGCCTTTCAGGATGCACCACGTGCTCCAAGGGTGCCACTCGCCTCTTGTGCTTATTTTGCATCACGTGCCCTTCAGGATGCACCACATGCTCCAAGGGTTCTACTCGCCTCTTGTGTTTCTTTTACACGATGTTCCCTTCAGGATGCACCACGTGCTCCAAGGGTCCCACTCGCCTCTTGAATGATTGGTAGATATCAATAACCCCTGGAGTCAATACTCCACCAAGTGAACTTGTGGGAGACTAAGTGCTTCTAAGAAATAAGGCCCCCGCCTTATTGCACACCCCTTATAATCATCGTGAGCGATTGTCGCATTCTACCCTCATGGCATCATGGGTCCTTTCAAACTAGGTAATCGTTAACCTACAGTTCGAGCCATGGTAGGAGTGCTAGTAGGATATGGCAGGGCTGCTATCCACACCTCTCCCTCGGCCTCTCTGGTAGTCATGTGTGGCCCCTTTACTCCATATGTGAATCTGTCTGGGAAGCTATCGTCAGCCTGCATCATCAACAATCATGTTAGACATGTCCACATCAAATCATTTAATCAAATTCCTTTTCAATGTCCGAGGGATAGGTGGTGATAGAGGTATAATCTTCATTTTTTTGAAAATTCACCCCTGGTTCACCTTCACCCCCACTCTCAACTTGATATTCACCCTCTGCTTCATTATTTCCCCCAACATTAGCCCAATCCTCTACAAATATAGAAAAAATTGTATATAGTTAAAATATTGCATAAAAACATGCCCATATGCACTTGGTTTATATCAAACTATAAAAAATAAAAATAATTTATTGACCATAGGTTGTTGATGTGATTGGGGTTGTACATTGGTCGATTGGAGGAATGTCTATTCAAACTTGCCCCAAAATCATCACTAGCAAAAGATCGCATTAATCCATTATGAAATAGATCAACTAGAGCACCACCTGCATTTGGTTGTGGTCTCTCTCACAATGCTCTTTCTCGTGATGATTTACAAAATGATGCATCTGAAAAGAAATTTATCAAGTACGATGAATTTTATCAATTTCAAAACTTATGAAAACAATATAAATATGCAAGTATGCACACCCATATGACCATATCCAATGTTGATTGAATCCGATTCTGCGTTCTTTCAATGAATCATAAAATTTATCAAAACAATGTTGTACATAATGTGTGTCGTGCATTCGATCATCACTTATATAAAAGTGATATTCTTTAATAAAATGCCGATTGTTGTTGGTGTTTTCTATGTTATCAATACTTCGTTGAGCATGTCTATATAGAATGTGGACAAATATAGTGACTTGATCAGAATGATAATATTCACTCTGTATTTCTTTTTGTGCAACGAATGTGTAATTCTCTGCAAAGTCAACTACAAAAAAAATTGTCCCTGGTGGAAACACTTCATGGGATTTCTTGAATTGTAGGTCTTTCCATCGAGCTCTATGTGAATGCTTGGTGTATTTAAAAATTTCTTCCTCAAACATCTTCAAAAATTCTATCACTCGGATTTTATCTACTTTCAAATCAATCCTTTTGGAAATAACATTTGAAGAATGTGGAGTCGTGTTGTTGATATATTCATATCTCTTCCAATTGACTATTGTATTAGAAAATGATGGAGAATTTGTATCAATAGGATACTTTGAGTGAAACAAACTTAGATTTCCACAATGATCACATTTCTTTCCACCGACACATTTTTTTGGTAAAATAATTCATCACCTTCTCTTTCAAATAGAATTTCAGATATAAAAGCACGAAATGTGGAAGGAGGAGGTGAACTTGGCCATACAATTTTACAAAAATCAAGAAATGTGTCACATTATAACTCAAATTCCACATGATAACAACAACAACAAGTGTCACGAACAATGATGGGTCTAACAAACCATTGTTTTTGTTGCACAAATGTATTGATGGAAATTTTAACTTATTTGTGCTCTTCTTTGAACATATTGAACAATTATATTTGTGTCATTGACAATATATGTTTTGGATGTTCTTCATATTGTTTTCATGCTATTCTTTGTTGCAACACATCCCTTGTATGTGGTGAAACACAAGATTTTGTCAACCAACCATTACGGGCCAATTATTTAACATTTTATGCAAGTCTATATTTGTAGGGTTGTCCAAAAATCACTGTCCAACAAGCCAGTTCCTCATTTGCATCTATTTGAAATCAAAATTTTCTATGTTTGTACAATTTTTTTCTTGATGTTCCCATCATTTTTTCCATGTGTCGTGTCAAACGATCTTTTATATTGCTAGATCAAACAACTTCTATGTGTATCACTCTACATGCAACACTGACATCTTCTATTATCTAAATTTATGTACATACCTATAGGTGATTTGTCTTCTGCTTCAATTTCGGTTTCAACGTCTTCATCGATGTTATGAGACAAATATATTTATGTTTTTTGAAAAACATCAAATCATAATTAAAATCAATTATATTAAATAATATTTTAAATTTGAATTCTATACTTTTAATATAGACAATATATACCTGCTTGGACTTCTTCTTGTTGAAAATCTCTATTTACATTATCATCTTTTCTTTCTTCAATATTTGCACGTTCTCATTTATTTCTCCAATAATGCTCTTTCCTTTGATTGTTATGGTGACTTTCATATCGAATGCGATCAAATTTTCTCTTGCACAAACTTATGCTTCCCATGAGTATAGTTATTTGTAAAAAAATTTAACAAAATCAACATTTCATAATAGTCTCAGAAAAACTTCATTGTCACAAAAATTATTAAAAAATAAAATCAATAATTTTATGTTCAACATTTATCTTTCAATATATAAATTGTTATTCCAATAAAAAATTGAACAAACATCAATTACCTTGTTCAACAAAAACCAAAACGATGACTCGAAACTTTGTTTAGGTGCTCTAGAAAACCATGAAACAAGCGATGAATTGTGTTAAATGTGTTCATCCAAAAGCTTAATTATACGATTTTGCACGAAATGAAACGATACGACATGTCTTTTCATTTTTTCTGGTCGACGGAATTCACTCACCCATCTTTCGGATGAAAGATGGGTTTTTTCGGTCGAAAATCTAGGAAACCATTTAATTTTAACGGATTTTGTTAGAATTTCATTTTTCGTTCAAAAGAAATGTTTTTCGACTGAAAGAATCTTTCGGACGAAAACTAGCGAAAGAGACTATTTGCAGGAACTAGAGAAATCCCTCTAGCTTACTTGAACTTTGGAGGTTGCGGAATCCAGCAAATACTCATAATTTGGTTTCAAAAATGACACCAGCATTTGCAAAATTGAATCTACTTTCAATTCCTATAATTTGTTTTCATTTTCATTATTTTTCTCTAATTTAAAAAAAAAAATCACTACATAATATTTTGAGCTGAAATTATGATTCAGTGAAATGAAATATCCGTATATCTAAAAATACACAGTGAAAAATTTGGAAAAAATTATATTCATAATCCTTAGACTATTCTTTCAAAAGGGTATTTTTAGATTTTACTTTTAAGTAAAAATTAAGATAGATACTAGGTGTCGGAAAACATGTGTTTAAAATATGCAATGTTTTCATCTTGGTCAACTTCAAAAAATTCTAGAAATTATAATATTCATCCGTTAGATTCAAAATTATAGTCATAATAAAATAGAGTCTCTGTAGATTGTTGCATTATATTTCATTTGTAAAAAATAAAAGTTTAAAAATAGATACATTGTTGGGGAAAAAAATATCTCATTATCATTTCTTTCATGTTTAAGGAACATATTGTTAAACAATTGTCAAATTGACATATCAAATCTTAATAAAACAAATTTGAAAAATAGTCATTGGAAAGCTAACAAAATTCTTCACAAGTTTTGTTTTTATTGTAAAGTGAAATTCTAAATAAAAAAAAATACTTTTGTATGCTGAAAATTGAAGAACTTGTGAAAATATAGTTTTTTTTCCTCATAAAACAAGAAAAATAGACACCCATCTTCATGATTTCACCCACAAAGGAAAGGAAACCCACAACAATTACCAACACACAAACAATCTCATAACAATTACTAGTGAAGTGGTAACAATTTACCCAAACAATTACCCATAGCAAACATATTTCCATTAAGAATGTAATGTGTTGAAAAATAGAGCATTTTTAAAAGTTGTAGACTATTTTATGGCACATTAAGTACAAAAATGAATAAAATTGCAAAAATTCTATATACATTAATTACAAAAATGATTAAGTAATCATTTGATAAAGTTCTCATAAAAACAAACTAGAACTTACAAATGCAACATATATGATCTATGAATGATCATATATAGCCTCGTTCTCCTCCACCACTCTCTCCTCCATGTTGGCCTATAACACATTTGAAATGCATATACACATAATTGTAAGTAGTTATATTGAAAAAAAACTAATCATTTTACAATTAAGTTATGATGCATCCAATCATAGTTACAAACTTTCAAACATGTTTGAAGAAGGCTGCCCCATACGTAAGGTCCTCTCCTGCTTCTGGTTCATATATATATATATATATATATATATATATATATATATATATATAAATAAAATTATATAAATGACACTAGATATCATATTTGTAAACTTTGAAACATACAATGCATACGCGCTTCAAACTGGAACATTTCCCAGTATGCAAGAGGGTATCCTCATACCCAAAGTCCCTCCCCCACCACCCTAAGATTTGAAAATTTGAATTGTAAGACATTTCATTTTTAAATTAAAAGTTTAAATGACACTGCAATTTTGATAACTAAAAAAGTTTCAAACATGGAATTATACTTGTGAAGTCCCAACCTTTGAAAAATATCATGTGCCTAGTGATGATAGTCTGAAATTTAATGATGAATCATTTAACATTCGATTGAACAGCAGTTAATGAACATAAACATTTTGTGTTATTTCAAAAGTTGTGATGATGTGGATATAATAACAAAATAATTATCATCAAATGCATGAAACATTTGATAATTGTAATACATATCAATCCAATGCTCTCTTTCTCATGCCCAATTAAGTCTTGCCAACCATTGCGACAAAACTTTGCATAAACCTGTACCTCTTCAAGGCTCATGCAGTCTAACTCATCATCCATATTATTAACAAAACTTTCATGCGCATTGGGTCACGCTCTCATTCAGTTCAAACCAACATCAATACCAGCAAAATATGATTTTAAATTATCCGCTATTGCATTCCTCGCCTCCTAGCCAACTTGTGAAATGGCCTCCATATTTGAATTTAAAGAAACCACCCTTGGTGGAAAAGATACCAAGGGTGTTGGAGGTCTAAGAAATTATGGATCTCGAAATGAAACTCTCTTATTATACACTTGACCTTTACCAACACCATAATATTTGGATGGTAGGTCGGTATAATCAGAGTGCATATTCTCAAATAACTATGCATAGATAAATCTTGCAAAATAAATTGACACCTCATCATTCCATGTAAATCTACCATACACTACCAAGAATCGATCATAAATATGGATAGCAATGTTAGGGTGCTTGAAATATTGTACCTTCAACATTGGTCACTTTGGTCCTTCCTTAAAATTAAGCATTGATCTATATTGATGTTTTGGAACCATTTTCTCTATTTGAGGACATTTATCAGGGCCCATCACCACTTGCTTGTAACGCCTCATCAAATCAATGAAATTATTGGTCATTGTCCCAAGCCTCTCATATACATCAATAAAGTTTCTTACAGAATTCAAAACAATCTCCTAGCATTGTCTGTTGTTTTTAGGGAGATCCAATTGCTCAAGATCATCCTTTAACTTTGCATGGTGGTTTGTGCAACGTTGAAGGGTCAATTCTTACAACTTTCCTTCCCAAGGAAGCTCCTTGCCAATGTCCGAGGGATAGGTGGCGATAGGGGTATAATCTTCATTTTTTTGAAAATTCACCCCTGGTTCACCTTCACCCCCACCCTCCACTTGATATTCACCCTCTGCTTCATTATTTCCTGCAACATTATCCCAATCCTCTACAAATATAGAAAAAATTGTATATAGTTAAAATAATGCATAAAAACATGTCCATGTGCACTTGATTTATATAAAAATATAAAAAATAAAAGTAATTTACTGACCATAGGTTGTTGATGTGACTGGGGTTGTACATTGGTCGATTGGGGGAATTTCTGTTCAAACTTGCCCCAAAATCATCACTAGAAAAAGATCGCATTGATCCATCATGAAATGGATCAACTCGAGCACCACCTCCAAATGGTTGTTCTCTCTCTCATGATGCTCTTTCTCATGATGATTTACCGAATGAATAAATTTATCAAGTACGATGAATTTTATCAATTTCAAAACATAGGAAAACAAGATAAATATGCAAGTATGCACACGCATATGACCATATCCAATGTCAATTGAATCTGATTATGTGTTCTTTCAATGAATCATAAAATTTATCAAAACAATGTTGTACATAATGTGTGGCATGTGCTCGATCAACACTTATTTAAAAGTGATATTCTTTAATAACATGTTGATTGTCGTTGGTGTTTTTTATGTTATCAATACTCCATTGAGCATGTCTATAAAGAACGTGGACAAATATAGTGACTTGATCAGAATGATAATATTCACTCTATATTTCTTTTTGTGCAACGAATGTGTAATTCTCTGCAAAATCAACTACAAAAAAAATTGTCCCTGGTGGAAACACTTCACAGGATTGCTTGAATTGTAGGTCTTGCCATCAAGCTCTATGTGAATGCTTGGTGTATTTATAAATTTCTTCCTCAAACTTCTTCAAAAAACCTATCACACAGATTTTATCTACTTTCAAATCAATCCTTTTGGAAATAACATTTGTAGAATGTGGAGTCGTGTTGTTGATATATTCACATCTCTTCCAATTGACTGTTATATTAGAAAATGATTGAGAATTCATATCAATAGGATACTCTGAGTGAAACAAACTTAGATTTTCACAATGATCACATTTCTTTCCACCAACACATTTTTTTGGTAAAATAATTCATCACCTTCTCTTTCACATAGAATTTCATATATAAAAGAATGAAATGTGGAAGGAGGAGGTGAAATTGGCCATAACGTTTTACCAAAATCAAGAAAAGTGTCATAATATAACTCAAATTCCACATGATAACGACAACAACAAGTGTCACGAACAATGATGGGTCTAACAAACCATTGTTTTTGTTGCACAAATGTATTGATGGAAATTTTAACTTCTTTGTGCTCTTCTTTGAACTTAATGAACAATTATATTTGTGTCATTGACAATGTATGTTTTGGAAGTTCTTCATTTTGTTTTCGTGCTATTATTCGTCGCAACACATCCCTTGTATGTGGTGAAACACGAGATTCTTTCAACCAACAATTACGGGCAAATTATTTTGTAACATCCCACTCTGGCGCACTGAGAAAACTTATTCTTTGAGGACACTTGCTCGCAAGTGATCCAGACTTTTATGATATTAAAATATTTTTCCTTGATTATGATGTGTTATGGTAGATGACATGATGTTTTACTGCACTGACATAGACAGGTGCTATTGACTCGGTTTTTCTGAGTGTGCAGGGTTTTGGACCTTGAGGATGCAGAGGCATCGATGGAACCCCTTGGACTCTGGATTGAGTCAGGGAGTGTGCTAATTGGGGTTTGATTGATTTATTGTGATATTAGTACATTTTATTTGATGATATGATGTGGATATGTTTTGACATGATTTGTTGATGATGCAGGCTGACGATAGCTTTCCGACTAGACTCACATATGGAGTAAAGTGGCCACACACGACTACCAGAGAGGTTGAGGGAGAGGTGTGGACAGCAGCCCTGCCACAGCCTACTAGCACTCTCGTCATGGCTCGAACTGTAGGTTAACGATTACCTAGTTCGAGAGGACCCACGATGTCGCAAGGGCGGACTACGACAGTCGCTCACGATGATTCTAAGGGGTGCACAATAAGGCGGGGGCCTTATTCCTTAGAATCCCTTAGTCTCCCACAAGTTCACCTAGCGGAGTGTTGACTCCAGGGGTTATTGATGTCTACCAATCATTCAAGAGGCGAGTGGCACCCTTGGAGCATGTGGTGCGTCCTAAAGAGCACGTCGCGCAAAAGAAACAATAGAGGCGAGTGGCACCCTTGTAGCACATAGTGCGTCCTGAAGGGCATGTCGCGTTGATGATGATAAAGGAACAAACCTAGATGGCCCTAAGACAATTAACACATTAAGAAATTTTAAAAACAACTCCCCTAATTAAGTGTCGCCCAGTCCAGAATCTAAGTTCTAAAGTCTAAAACTTCGCTAGGGGTAAAATTTTGTCTACCCTTAAGAAATTATCTCTATAAAAAAATAAAATGATAAAGTGTAAAATAAAAACCACTTAAGAAATAATTTTGGTCTGCATAAACTTTTGGGTAAAATGAAGGGAGTAAGAAATTAAATAAAATCTGTGGAAAAAAAGTAAAGAAGAAATTCATTGTTTTAACTTTTGATAGTTTAAAAAGATACTAAATTAATAATAAAAGTAAAAGAGGGATATATAAAAATTAGGAAACTAGGGAATGAGGCAACATAAAGGGAAAGAGGGAAACTCATGGTAAAAAGTGGGAAACCAACTTAGGAAAGAATCGACATTTAAGAAACTTCTAATTTTTAATTGATTCAACAATTTCTTTTTAGGGAAAGATTTTAAAACCTGTAAGGGAATCTAGGGACACCTAGGAGTAAATTTAGGAGTAACTCTAGGTGGGTGAGCGAAATAAGACAATAAATAAATTAAAGAAAGTAATTATTGGAGGAAAGTGGGGGATGGATGACACTTGTACGTAGGAGAAATTTTAGAAGATTTTTATTAAAACTTAAATTAACTGAGATTTAGGGAAAGAATGGAAGGTCTAAAACTCCATAAAAGAAAGGGAGGAGAAGGAAGAAGGGGATCGACTGATAGCGTAATGTTACATTGTCGGATCAGTGACTTGACTGATTTACTTATGGGGAGTTGGGATTTCCCAACTCAGATAGGAGTCGTAGCTCGGCCTTGCAAGGTGAGATGGGAGCTAGATGTACCATTTGGATAGTGTGTGGCCCCTTTGCAGCCCGGGGGGCTAAGGGGGAAGCAGAGTACCCCTAGCATTGGCTGGGAGGTACCGGTGTAGTCTCGACGGTCGGCGAGCAGGATCGGCATGGAGATCGCAGACATCATTTGAGGCAGGTGATAAGGCAACGGTATGCTCTTTCATTTGGTAGAGTAGAATGCATATTTATTTACTTTGGCAACTATAATTGTATTGTTGTAAAAATGTTAACTCTAATGTTGTAATTCGGTAATGGATGAAACAAAAATTAATTTATACTTCATCTATTGCATCTATATCATTAAACGACTACTTTTGTTGTTATCCTTGGTAGTTGATGTCTTCCGCCTTGATGTTTGTTATTAACCCCAAAAACCTGGTCGTTGGCGTTGCTTTCCTTTCACCGTGTGTCTTATACCTTGTTGGAAATTCCCTATGGTTGTGTTTACCTCTGTTGTGACATTTAGTAATGACGTAACACCTTACCTTAAGTGTTTTATTACCTCTACGAATTTGACCATGTAGTCTCGCATTTTTGGGCTGGTAAGGACTTGTTTATCACTGATGTTAGAGTGTTGATATGACTAAGTTGAAAACGGTTCATCACTGAAACCAAAACCTTATCACTGATTTTACGACTGGCTATCCACGAGATTTCCTTTATAGCAAATTTTATTTTACCCCTGATTGTGCAGATCTTTCCTTTGTTTATCGAGAATTTTTCATTAAGGAATGTCTATGATTTCCTAGCTGACCATGAAATCACCCTTTAGATGATGTCTTGTTGCCTATGTTATGACTTGGAATTTTTATGTCGACAACGTTGGGAGGAGCTCACACAAACTGTCGAAATTCAACTGGTATAACTGTTAATATTATGGTAGTTGTGGGAGGTATTTACCTCTACATGTGAACCTGACGAGAATAGAAGACTCCGGGAAGCAAGAGAAACCCTAATGAATTGGCTAATAACCCTAGGAGCCTTGTCGGCTCAAGAATATAATTTTTATTAGGCTATTAGCCTCCAAGAGAAGAAGTCGGCCAGAATTAATAATAATATACTGAACAGACACCTACTCAGAAGGAGAAGTTGGCCCCAGTAAACTGGCAAGATTACTATAAACACAGAGCGCCAGTTTCTCATTTGACACATCTCAGGACTGCAGTTTTCCCAGTTGGTGCGCACTGCAGGTGTAGTTGGTGCGCAGGTTTGGAGGAGGGTTGCAGGTGTTGCAGCAGTAGCAAGTTTCAGTATTTGGCTTGGATATCTCTTGGCTAGGGTTTGGACTATCTGATCATCTTTTTGTGATGTGCTATCCTTGGGGAAAGATGCGCTTCTCTTTGTTTGGCTATCTAGCCTAGGGTTTGCTTCCGGAGGAATTCTCAGGTCAAGGTTAAGGTGCTCGGAGGGAGGCTCCGGCCTGTGGTTGGGAGACGAAGGTATCGTCGTGGTAAAATGAGCACACCATCTTATATATTCTAACAATAACAGTATGATGTACCCTCATGACGTAGTGGTTTGGTTGATTGCATCACGGATTGAGTTAAGGATTGATTGGGCATGATTGCCATTAACAGGTCGCCCACATTGCTGGTGTGTGGCAGGGCGATCGCCCTTAATTCGAATCTCTTTTACTATTAATAGTCATGTTGTTGCACAGCTTGTTTTTTTGTTTTGATTACCAAGATTCTTTGCCAGCAATCTACCACCCAGATTGGCCACGAAGTGATAGCTTAAAGTTGGACTACGTTCCACTCTCTATATTATTAAAATAGATCCAGAACGTCCTCTTTACTAATTGAATTTTGTTTTACTTGGCCCTTGGCAGTAGATTCCTTACGTTTCAACTTATCTGTTTTTGTTTCGAACCAGGCATCTACCCTTGGTGGGTCTAACGGTTCCTTGCCTCTTACCAAAAAAAAAAACGCTTACACAATATTCTTGGGATGCTCGTACATCGATTCTTATTCCCTCTTTAGACGACTAGATTTTTTAACTGGTGTGAGTACTGAGTTTTTCTTTGTGTTTATCACCCTTTGGTGATTTCAATCAAATATTTATCGTTGCTTGAAGGGAGAACTTATCTCTGTGTCTTATCACTGATTTGAAATTTTTCTCGTGGTTTCATCTCTTGATTGACCTTTTTAACACTATGTTTATCTGCTAGTTAATCCCCTCGGCATTCCCTAGGGTTGGCGTGTAGAAATAATTATCTTTTATTACCCATGATGGTGGTTACTCGACTTTTCGCAATTCATTATGGAAGAGGTTCATGCCTGTGTTTTTGTAGTTAATAAACTAATGGTGGTTTTTGCGTCGAGAGTTGGTGAATTTAGTACAGTTTAATTGATGACAGTAATGTTTTACTCAAACAATTTCTTATTCAATTTAAGGATAGAAATTTCTTACCCAGCCATTTTTTTTTAAGTTTAATAACTGCACTGCCAGAATTCCTGAATCAACAGCTTGACTGTTGTCTCAGTTGCCTTGTTTTTACTCCACCACTCCCAGTGTAAATGACAACTGGTAAAACCTTCTAGAAGGCGCGCTATGGACTGGCAAGGTCGATAGTTATGTTAACATCGTTTACTTGTTAATGGAAATGTTGATTTGGATTTAGTTTTGTTTATCTACTTATTAAACTTGTTAAAATTAGACCACATTTATATGGTTATCGTCAATATTGTTAGATAATGTTATTTTATTAATTTCAGATTGATATGTGTGAGTATGTGCTTCATTCAATTCTATTTAAGGATACTTGACTTTTAATGATGGGCGGATTGTGGCCTTAAGACTGAGTTTAGATTATACCTTGATGTCATTATGCACTTATGACATGCATTGCAGGGCTCATAATGGAGGTTGAATTAAGCTATGTTAATTACCTAGCTTTGCTTTATGTTAATGCCTTGATTATTTTACTATTTATTAAATGATAGCATCTAGTGTTTAGACTGTTACCTTTGTATCAAAATCTATGATTAATTGGAGTGTGATTAGGAATAATTTAGAAATGGCCACCTAAGTATAAGGTGATTTGTTATCTTATTGCAAGGTGAGTGTGATATAAATGAAATATTGTTATTATTGTTTACATTAACCATCATGTAATGAATGTTAATGTTGATGCTAATATTTAGGGTAATGCTAATTTTCAATGCTATTATTGTTCATGGTGAAGTTAATGTAATGTAATGTTTAAAGTTAATACTAATGTTTATGGTAAGGTTAAAATTCTATGTTATTTGTTTTATGGAATGTTAATGTAATTGTTATAAATAAAATATAAGGTGCAAGGTGGTCATCATTTTATTTAGTTATTGTAATATAAAATGTAATGTGGTTATTATTGTATGTAACGATCCTCATAGTTACGACAACCACTCTAATAACAGGTGTAATTTTTATTTATTTATTTATTTTTAAAGTGTGTGTGTGTGTGTGTACAAGGAAACAACAAAAACCCATTCGACTCTGCGTCGCCACCCGACGACGAATAAGACGCAACCAGGATGAACATAACAAGATGACAAGGATGCACGACAAGTAACCACATGCATAAACGAAGATCACATGACAAAGTAAAACTGAATACTAAATACGACTGACCTCCCGCCCGTCCTACCCTGCAATGGTTAGGACCTCCAAGACACATAAGCAATGCTCAAGCTTAGGTTCCCATTGATTTTAAACATTTAAGGTCTCAGGGTTGGCGACTGTTCTGAGGAACATGGAGGTGTCTACATCCCACCCAACACAACACACCAAGCGACTAACTGAATACAATCAAGTATAACATAAATAAGAAGAACAAATACGCCCCTTACGGATGGCGCGTGACAAGAGGACTCCGACAACAAAACCCAAAATTCAACATTCTTTAAATGAACAACAACCCTCATTTACTAACTCCGCGTAATCTATTGTACTCAAATCAAGGTTATTACACCATTTATGTTATTATTAATGATGGAAGTTACAATAACACTGCCATGAATTATTAAACACCTTTCATTTATCTCACATATCCGGGCCATGATCTTACAATTACAATACCTCGTATGTTACATCCACAAAATTATAATGACCCTACAAGATAAAAACATTTCAAAATATTCATGAGGAGCTCACTATTCGATGTCATTTAGGATCATAAATTTCCTTGTCATGCAATAAGTAACCTCATATTTAGCCTCCTATTTATA
>JZKD02S0504298.1:100038-110663 GCA_000966675.3 Picea glauca | reverse complement strand
TCATCGTGAGCGACTGTCGCAGTCTGCCCTCACGGCATCGTGGATCCTCTCGAACTAGGTAATCGTTAACCTACAGTTCGAGCCACGGCAGGAGTGCTAGTAGGATGTGGCAGGGTTGTTGTCCACACCTCTCCCTCAACCTCTCTGGAACTCATGTGTGGCCCCTTTACTCCATATGTGAGTCTGGTCGGCAAGCTATCGTCAGCCTACATCATCAACCATCATGTCAGAACATGTCAACAACATATCATCAAATCAATAAATGTCATGGTAAATAAATCAACTCAATATCACACTCCCTGACTCAATCCGGAGTCCAAGGGTTCCGTCGATGCCTCTGCATCCTCCAGGTCAAAAACCCTGCACACTCAATAAAACTGAGTCAATAGCACCTATTTTATGTCAAAGAAGTAAAACATCATGTCATCTATCATAATGCATCATCATCAAGGATAAATGTTTTATCATCATAAAAATCCAGATCACTTGCGAGCAAGTGTCCTCAAAGAATAAGTTTTCTAAGTGTGCCAAAGCGGGATGTTACACCCCACCACCCTGAGATTTGAAAATTTGAATTGTAAGACATATCATTTTTAAATTAAAATTTTAAATGACACTACAATTTTGATAACTAAAAAAGTTTTGAACATGAAATTATACTTGTGAAGTCTCAACCTTTGAAAATTATCTCGTGCCTAGTGATGATAGTCCAAAATTTAATGATGAATCATTTAACATTCGAGTGAAATACAGTTAATGAACATAAACATTTTATGTTATTTCAAAAGTTGCGATGATGTGGATCGAATAACAAAAGAATTATCATCAAATGCATGAAACATTTGATAATTGTAATACATATCGATCCAATGCACTCTTTCTCATGCCCAATTAAGTCTTGCCAACCATTGCGACAAAACTTTGCATAAACCCGTACCTCTTCAAGGCTCATGCAATCTATCTCATCATCCATATTATTAACAAAACTTTCACGCACATTGGATCACTCTCTCTGTCAGTTCAAACCGACATCAATACCAACAAAATATATGAATTTAAATTATCCGATATTGCATCCCTCCCCTCCTATCCAACTTGTGAAATGGCCTCCATCTTTGAATGTAAAGAAACCATCCTTGGTGGAAAAGATACCAAGGGTGGTGGAGGTCTAAGAAATGTTGGATCTTGAAATGCACCTCTCTAATTATACGTTTGACCTTTACAAACACCATAATATTTGGATGGTAGTTCGGTATAATCAGAGTGCATATTCTCAAAAAACTATGCATAGATAAATCTTGCAAAATAAATTAACACCTCATCATTCCATGTAAATCTACCATACGCTGCCAAGAATCTATCATAAATATGGCTAGCAATGTTAGGGTGCTTGAAATATTGTAGCTTCAACAATGGTCACTTTGTTCCTTCCTTAAAATTAAACATTGATCTAGATTGATGTTTTGGAACCATTTTCTCTATTTGAGGACATTTATCAGGGCCCATCACCACTTGCCTGTAACTCCTCATCAAATCAATGAAACTATTGGTTGTTGTCCCAAGCCTCTCATATACATCAATACAGTTTCTTAGAGAATTCAAAACAATCTCCAAGCATTTTCTACTCTTTGTAGGGAGATCCAATTGCTCAAGATCATCCTTCAACTTTGCATGGTGGTTTGTGCAACGTTGAAGGGTTAATTATTAAAAATTTCCTTCCCAAGGAAGCTCCTTGCCAATGTCCGAGGTATAGGTGGTGATAGGAGTATAATCTTCATTTTGTTGAAAATGCACCCCTGGTTCACCTTCACCCCCACCCTCCACTTGATATTCACCCTCTGCCTCATTATTTCCCACAACATTAGCCCAATGCTCTACAAATATAGAAAAAAAATTATATAGTTAAAATAATGCATAAAAACATGTCCATATGCACTTGATTTATATAAAAATATAAAAAAATAAAATCAATTTACTGACCATAGGTTGTTGATATGATTGGGGTTGTACATTGGTCGATTAGGGGAATGTTTTTTCAAACTTGCCCCAAAATCATCACTAAAAAAAATCGCATTGATCCATCATGAAATGGATCAACTCGAGCACCACTTGCAAATGGTTGTGCTCTCTCTCATGATGATTTACCGAATGATGCATCTGAAAAGAAATTTATCAAGTACGATGAATTTTATCAATTTCAAAACTTATGAAAACAAGATAAATATGCAAGTATGCACACAATTTAACATGTGCATATAAACATATTTATCTTGATCTCCAACATGACTAGATCTAGATGAATTTGACATTCTTCTAGATTGACTAGATCTCCTTGTTTCACTAAACTCCCTTGTGTGACTTGTTGCCCTTGCCTGGCTAGGGTTCTCTGTCAAACTAGGGGTCCCTGACAAGATAGGGGTCCCTTCCAGACTAGGGGTCCCTGACAAGATAGGGGTCCCTTCCATACTAGGGGCCCCTGTGCAACTAGGGGTCCTTGTCAGTCTAGGGTCCCTCTATTTCTTTCATTGGGCAACCTAAAGCAATAGAAATTCATATTTGGAGACTCACGTCGCAATGAATCCTCTCAATCCATATATAATATATATGTATCAAGATGCAAATCTATGATAAGAAACAATTGCATGTGTCATAAGAAAATTATGTTAATCAATTGACAATATTTTAATTTACATCATGCAAAAAATTGTATCTCTTCCACATCCTAAGATATAATGAAATCTAAAAAAGAGAAGGTTAAAAACCCATAGAATTATGAGATTATCCCAAAAAAATTATCACATGTCTACATTAATAGGAGATTGTTTAAGTCTCTGTGGATTTCTTGGAGTTTCCAAGACTTGGAGAGTTTGACAGAAAGTTGAAAAATTTGACCAAGACTTGACCAATTTGGTGAAGAAACCATTCTATGCCACTAGTTGGTGGTCTCTATATGAATGAAGAGGGTGATGGAAACCATGTATACAACTTAACATTCAATTATAACATTCTTAGGTATTGAAAAACATCAAAAGACTACAATTTATTTAAATTCCATTATAGTATGAAGTTTAAGTGCATGTATATCCATCGAGTTGTGGTCTAGAGGTTGAGAAGGTATATTAACAAAGGTATGGAGCTTGAAATATTGAAGAGTTGTATAAGAAAGTGCATGATGCCATTCGAGTAGTCCCATCAATCAAACACACTAAGAAACATGTCCCTAAAGTGTAGAAGCATTACTTGACAATGAAACTAACCTATGAAGATATTAAAGGTAAAAGTAATTGCTTGGTTGAATGCTTTGAATGCTAGTGTTGATGAAGAGAATGATGAGTAAATTATTAAAGTTATTGGATCAACTATTTATTATAAGGATGAGTAATAAATTGACCAAATAATTGGCATGTTATTAAACTCATCCATTGGTAGTATTAATGTGAATGAATGGTCACATCCTAGGCTATCTATTTAAATGGAGGATGTCAACATTGAGTACAATTGAACCCAATTTCTTTTCAAACTTTTTTTCATCTCTTGCTAGTAATGATAGGAACTATGACCTAATATGGACCTTATTATTCATTATTGTATCCCAAATGATTACAATGCTAACTATAGGGGAGTGGCCTCAACCATAAGTTCATGGAATTTCCCACTAGGAGTTCCATTCTCATAGATGTCATGAGTAGTTAAGGAAAAAATAAAAGGAAAACACAACTTACCAAGCCTCTAATTATTCATGGACTAACAATATTGAGTCTTTTACTTTTATTGTTGTCTATCATCTTTTTCAATTATATGATCTAGAATGATATGACAGATTGAGGAAAACCCCCTACAAATTATTTCAATCCCTATATTGTTGCAAACATTTGAGAAATCACTAAAATTATCATTGGTTGTTATAACAACATCTCATGAGAACCTAGGTAAATTTTATTTGACCTTATGTAATAATATAGTAGTAGATGCAAGGTTAAAAGGAAAGGACACA
Organism: Picea glauca; assembly: GCA_000966675.3. Taxonomy (NCBI): domain Eukaryota; kingdom Viridiplantae; phylum Streptophyta; class Pinopsida; order Pinales; family Pinaceae; genus Picea; species Picea glauca. Next base: position 106,669 of record JZKD02S0504298.1, on the reverse strand, counting down.
TGCCACAAAGACATGTGATCAAAGTTTCAAGAGGAACTTTAACTATGAAGGATTTCTAACCAATAAATGAACCTTTTCCAACATGAAATTATGACTAATAGGAACTTTGAGAAATGAACTATGACTAACAAGAACTTTGATCGTCAAATGTTGGTTAGGAACTCTAACTAGGGAACTATGAAGGAATATTGATAAGAACTCTTACGTATTGAAAAACATCAAAAGACTACAATTTATTTAAATTCCATTACAGTACGAATTTTAAGTGCATCCATATCTATCAAGTTATTGTCTAGAGGTTGAGAAGGTATATTAAGAAAGGTATAGAGATTGAAACATTGAAGAGTTGTATAAGAAAGTGCATGTTGTCATTCTAGCAGACCTATCAATAAAACACATTGAGAAACATGTCCCTAAAGTCTAGAAGCATTACTTGACAATGAAACTAACCTATGAATATATTAAAGGAAAAATTAACTGCTTGGTTGAACACTTTGAATGTTGGTGTTGATGAAGAAAATGAAGAGTAAATTATTAAAGTTATTGGATCAACTATTTGTTATAAGAATGAGTAAGAAAAGGACCAAATCATTGGCACATTATTAAAATCATTCATTGGTAGTAGTAATGTGAAGGAATGGTCACATCCTAGGCTGTCTATTTAAGTGGAGGATGTCAACATTGAGTACAATTGAACCCAATTTATTTCAAACTTTTTTTCATCTCTTGCTAGTAATGATAGGAAATCTGACCTAATACAAATCTTAATATTTGTTATATCCCAAATAATTACGATGAAAACTATAGGGGAGTGGCCTTGACCATAATTTCATGGAAATTCCCACCACGAGTTCCATTCTCATAGTTTTCATGAGTATTCAAGGAAAAATTAAAAGGACAACACAACTTACTAAGACTCTAATTCTTCATGGACTAACAAGATTGAGTCTTTTACTTTTATTATTGCCTATCATCATTTTCAATTATATTTTCTAGAATAATATGGCAGATTGAGGAAAACCCCCCTACAAATGATTTCAATCCCTATATTGTTGCAAACATTTGAGAAATCACTCAAATTATCATTGGTTGTTATAACAACATCTCATGAAAACCTAGGTAAATTTTATTTGAACTTATGTAATAATATAGTAGTGGATGCAAGGTTCAAAGACAAGGGCACATGCCACAAAGAAATCCGATCAAAGGTTTAGAGGAACTTTAACTATGAAGTATTTATAACTAACGAATGAACCATTTCCAACATGAAACTATGAATAATAGGAACTTTGAGGAAGGAACTATGATTGACAAGAACTTTGATTGAAAAATGTTGGTTAGGAACTCTAACTAGGGAACTATGAAGGAACTATTGATAGGAATTCTTAGGTATTGAAAAACATCAAAAGACTACAATTTATTTAAATTCCATTACAATACAAATTTTTAGTGCATGCATATTCATCGAGTTGTGGTATAGAGGTTGGGAAGGTATATTAAGAAATGTATAGACTTGGAACATTAAATATTTGTATGAGAAAGTGCATGTTGCCATTCAAGCAGGTCTGTCAATCAAACACACTGAGAAACATGTCCCTAAAGTCAAAAAGTGTTACTTGACAATGGAACCAACCTATGAAGAGATTAAACACAAAAGTAATTGTTTTCTTGAACTCTTTGAATGGTGGTGTCGATGAAAATAATGATGAGTAAATTATTAAAGTTGATGGATCAACTATTTGTTATAAGGATGAGTAAGAAAAGGAACAAATCATTGGCACATTATTAAACTCATTCATTGGTAGTAATAATGTGAAAGAATGGTCACATCCTAGGTTGTCTATTTAAATGGAGGATCTCAACATCGAGTACAGTTGAACCCGATTTGTTTTTAAACTTTTTTTCATCTCTTGCTAGTAATGATAGAAACTCTGACCTAATATGGACCTTAATATTTTTTATATCTCAAATGATTATGAGGCTAACTATAGGGGAGTGGACTCGACCATAATTTAATGGAAGTTCCCATTAGAAGTTCCATTCTCATAGATGTCATGAGTAGTTAAGAAAAAATTAAAAGGAAAACACAACTTACCAAGCCTCTAATTCTTCATGGACTAACGAGATTGAGTCTTTTAATTTTATTATTGTCTATAATCTTTTTCAATTATATAAACTAGATTGATATGGTAGACTGAAGAAAACCCCCCTACAAATGATTTCAATACCTATATTGTTGCAAATATTTGAGAAATGACTCAAATTATCATTGGTTGTTATAACAACATCTCATGAGAACCTAGGTAAATTATATTTGAAATTATGTAACAATATAATATATGCACGGTTTAAAGGCAAGGACACATGCCACAAAGCAACATTCATATCCTATTTGTATTGGAATATCCCATGCTTTCATATCGCTTTATTGGCATTAGTATTATATTTTGCAGAGCTAATGACAATACATACTACCAATAGGTTGGGAGGGGAAATATTGGGAGCTGCACCCTTGGACCAATTTTCATAGAATTCACATGGATGTGAGAGAGAAGATGAAGTGCCATTATTAAAGGGATTGCGATATCATCTTTGGATTTAGAGAGATAATTAAGAAGTCAATTCTAGATATGTTGGAGAGTTCTCCTTCATATCCTTACTTTATTTAAAGGTTTTTGTATAGGGTATTCTCCTCTAATTCTTCTATATTGTCCAAGAAGAATGAACTTAGACAAAGTTTCAAAATTCTAAGGACATATGAGCCTTTGTGTTTATAAATAATCTATTCTCTCTTCAATATTGATATATTGGGAAATAACATCCCAAGAAGTTTCTAATTATGCTTGAGTTTTAGTAGTCTCAAGAATGTGACTGAATAAAGAAGCATAATTATTTTTTGGATAAGTAAAATCATCTTTCAAATTATCTTGCAAATCAATAGATAAAATCATAGAATTAGTAAGCAATAACCCATAAAGATAACTTAATCCACTTGTTGTGGTGGGGGAGTTCTTCCATACCATATTATATTGATCATCCTATGACACTTTTGAGAAATAATCCTACATTCAGGGAGAAAATAGTTTGTATAAAAAAAACAAAAAATCAACTTTTAAGGATCACTTTCATTAAAAGGATCTATTAGCAAATATGAAAAACATTTCAAATAAAAAATGTTAGCTAGTAGAGGAACACATTAGCAACTCAAAAATCTTTAAATGAGAAATCAACTTCTCAACTCTGTACTATTGTAACTGAATTAATTTAGGCTCGAGAAAATTGTAGTTCTTTCCAAGCAGAATTGGAAGAGTAATATAAACACTCTTGAACATTAAAAGTAAAGTGTATTTCCCTACAACAACAATCAGAGAGTGTAGAAAAGCAAGAAATGTCTATTTTGTTTTGTTTGCTAGTTTGTTCGTGACCTGCAGGACTAGCCTGTGGCTGAGAAACCACGACTCGGGGGAATCTAAGCCGTCAAAATCACTCGGGGAACGCACCCAGCCTAAGCCACACCAACCCTTAACATGGATGGATTTTTTGTCCCCGCAGGTTTCGAACCGATGACTTAACATCACAAAGTGTCTTAACAACACACTCTGTCACCGATTGTCCTACACCTCGAAGACAATAAATTTCAAATTGATAAATGGCAGAGATTTACTTTTGAATTTCTATTTCCAAAGAATTACATTTAGTTTCTTGATGGAAATTTATATTTGAAAACTCCAATTAACCTCGTACATAATGATTATAAAACAGGTTTGGAATTTTATTCTTTTGATTTTGCCAGTAATGAATATGCTATACAACTATAACTATGGTCTAGAAAGAGATTATTCATAACTCTCGGACAATACAGATTTTATAGTAAATGGTGTACTAACAGATCACTTTGTAACAACATCAAAGGTGGTATATTGTTGTGCTTGTGGCAAGTAAAGATTGCTAAAACTATTTTTAATACATGCACTAAAGATGCAGCGACACTACTTGATGGATAGTGATATGAATGGCCAAAACAAAGTGCCAAGAGTTTGATTAATTGTTGGAATGGTGTAACATCCCGCTCTGGCGCACTGAGAAAACTTATTCTTTGAGGACACTTGCTCGCAAGTGATCCGGACTTTTATGATATTAAACCTTTTTTCCTTAATTATGATGCGTTATGATAGATGACATGATGTTTACTACATTGACATAGACATGTACTATTGACTCGGTTTTACTGAGTGTGCAGTGTTTTGGACCTTGAGGATGTAGAGCAATCGATGGAACCCCTTGGACTCCGGATTGAGTTAGGGAGTGTGCTATTTGGGTTGATTTATTTACTGTGCTATTACATTTGATTTGATGATATGATGTGGACATGTTCTGACATGATTGTTGATGATGCAGGCTGACGATAGCTTGCCAACCAGACTCACATATGGAGTAAAGGGGCCACACACAACTACCAGAGAGGTTGAGGGAGAGGTGTGGACAGAAGCCCTGCCACAGCCTACTAGCACTCTTGTCGTGGCTCGAACTATAGGTTAACGATTACCTACTTCGAGAGGTCCCACGATGTCGCGAGGGCAGACTGCGAAAGTCGCTCGCGATGATTCTAAGGGGTGCGCAATAAGGCGAGGGCCTTATTCCTTACAAACCCTTAGTCTCCCACAAGTTCACCTAGTGGAGTGTTGACTACAAGGTTTATTGATGTATACCAATCAGTCAAGAGGCGGGTGGCACCCTTGGAGCATGTGGTGCATCCTGAAGGGCACGTCGCGCAAAAGAATTAAACGAGGCGAGTGGCACCCTTGGAGCACATGGTGCGTCCTGAAGGGAACATCGCGTTGTCATTGATGAAGGAACAAACCTATATGGCCTTAAGACATTTAACACATTGAGAAATTTTTAAACAATCTCCCTAATTAAATGTCGCCCAGTTCAGAATCTAAGTCCTAAGTCTAAAACTTCTCTAGGGTAAAATTTTGTCTAACCTTAAGAAAAAGACCCTATAAAAATAAAAATAAAATTTTAAACTAAAAACCACTTAAGTAATAGTTTTAGTCATAAAAATTTTGGGGTAAAATGAAGAGAGTAAGAATTTAATTAAAATCAGTAGATTTGAAATTGTAAAGAAGAAATAAATTAATTAACTTGTAAAAGTGTAAAAAGATATTAATTTAATAATAAAAGGAAAAGAGTAAATAGCGCAACTGCCATTTTGGCTCTAATAAAAGGGGAAAGAAGGGAATAATAAAAATTAGGAAACTAAGGAATGGAGGAAACATAATAAAGGAAAGAAGGGAACTTATGGTAAAAAGCGAGGCCAACATAGTAAAGAATCTGCAATTAAGAACCTTCTAAATTGAACTAAATTAGCAACTTCATTTTGGGGAAGGTATTTAAAACCTGTAAGGGAATCTAGGGACACCTAGGAGTAAATATAGGAGTAACTATAGGTGGGTGAGGGAAATAAGACAATTTAATAAATTTAAGAGAATGGTTAATGGAGAAACGTGGGGGATGAATGACACTTGTACGACAGAGAATTTTTACAGGATTTTCTTTAAAACTTAAATTAAAAGATATTTTGGGAATGTTTGGAAGTTAAAAAACTCTATAAAAGAGAGGAAGGAGGAGGAAGTAGGGGATCAGTTGTTAGTGTAACGTTACGTTGCCAGAATTGTGACTTGAATGGTTACTTGTGGGGAGTTGGGATTTTCCAGCTCGGATAGGAGTGGTAACTCGGCCTTGCGAGGCGAGCTGGGAGATAGACGTACCATCTGGATAGTGTGTAGCCCCTTTGCGGATCGGGGGGATAAGGGGGAAGCAGAGTATCCCTAGCGATTGGCTGGGAGGTACTGGTGAGGTCTCGACGGTCGGCAAGTAGGAGCGGGATGGAGCACGCGGACAACACTCGGGGAAGGCAAAAAGGAAACGATAAGTTTCTTTCTTGAATGTTAAAATGTGGTAGGAATTATGATTTAGATCCGCATTGTGTAGTGGGTAGGTAAATTGATTGTTGTCTTGCCCCTGATTCGTTGACCTGACCATTTAGTGTTTATGATGACCATGATCTCTTCTTCTGTGCTTGATGACAAGCTGTGAGAGTTTAGTCCTTTTTATTTCTTATAGGTTTTGCTTATCCAGAACGTCTCCCCTAATTGACTGGTCGGTCTACTCTATACCTTTTCTAGATAATTGTTTTAGTCCCTTATTCCCGGGATGGTTGTTCAGCCAGTTCGTTGAAATGTTAAGGACAGAACGTAATCCCCTCCTGGTGTGTTGCATGGCGATTTTTTCATTCTGCGTTTTTGATTGACGACTTCCTGCACTGCGTCCTTCCTTTACCCAGCCGACGTCTTTCTCCTTCTTGCGATTGTATGCCTCTATGGGGTGTTTATTTCTTTCTCTGAGGTTTTAATGACTATGGTTCTTTATGTTGGCATGCACCTCCATTTCCACTTGATTGTCAAATTTGGATTGTTCATTAGGGACGGCATTGAGGGAGAATGAAATTCCCCAATGATGCAGGGGCATCCGCACCTCGTCGTGCGCGCCTGCACGGGAAGATGGAAAAGACTTCGAAGGGAGACGTCAGGGTCACGGTCGTGACTATTTTGAGGAGCGCCGCCGATTG
>JZKD02S0504298.1:71215-88581 GCA_000966675.3 Picea glauca | reverse complement strand
GGAAAGTCAAACTTAGAAAAAGTATCTATTATTTAAGAGCTTTCTAATTTAAACTGAACTAGCAATTTAATAACAAGGAAAGCCATTAAAACCTGTAAGAGAATTTGGGGACACCAAGGAGTGATTCTAGGAGTAACTCTAGGTGGGTGAGGGAAATAAAGATAATTAATTAATTAAAGAAATTAAATTATGGAGGAATGTAGGGGATGGGGGACACTTGTATGGAAAGGAATTTTTAGGAATTTATTTTTAAAACTTTAATGAAATGAGATTTTAGGAAAGAAAGGAAGTTCAAAACTCTATATAATGAAGGAAGGAGAAGGATGAAGGATCTTCTTCTGTTTGTGTAACGTTACGCTGCAGAAATATCTACTTGACTGACTTAACTTGTGAGAGTTGGGATACCCAGCTCGGTGAAGAGTGGTTGCTCGGCCTTGCGAGGCGAGCTGGGAGCTAGTCGAAATCTTTGGATAGTGAGTATGTGGCCCCTTTGTGGCTCGGGGGGCTAAGGGGGAAGAAGAGTACCCCTAGCATTGGCTGGGAGGTATCGGTGAAGTCTCGACGATCGGTGAGCGGAAGTTGCACGGAGCGCGCAGGATGTCATTCGGAGCGGGCGATCAAGCAATGGTACATTCTCTTCATTTTTGTATGGTAGAATGTATTAGGACTTATGCTTGGATCTGCTTATTTAATGAAAAAGTAAAATGATGTTTTTTAAAATTGGTGACTGGAACTTTCCTTAGCCTAGCTCGATGGTTGTTGACTCCCATGGCCTTCGTTTTCCCGCATGTCTTGACCACCTTGTTGTGTTGATTGTGACCTTCATGGTTGTTTATCCTTCATCCCTAGCTCACCAGTGCTCGCCTAAGCAGTTGACCAGGAGCCTGATCTACGGTCAGCGCCTTAGCGTTAAAAGACCTATGGATCTCAACGCCCTACTTTTCTTTGCGAGGATGATGAGCGAAGGGAAAACCTGTTAGTCGGCTACCCTTGATGTTTGTCCCTGGTTGACTGTTGATTCCGCTATCTGGCAACGACCTATGCGTGTGGATTATCTTGTGTCCTAGTTGGTTTTCTATATGCCTTGACTGATAGAAACCCAGGCAATCATTCCATGACCTTTCCCATTGGATATTTGTGTTCTCTTACTATTGTATGCGTTGTATTGGGGTTATAGCATTGGAAGCACGAATTGATTTCCGGTCTACAAATTTTTGGGTATTCTGGCAATGAAAAAAAAAACGAATTGATTTCCGGTCTGCAAATTTTTTAGTATTCTGGAAATGAAAAAAAAAACGAATTGATTTCAGGTCTGCATTTTATATTGGTGTCCAGGAGATGAAAAATGTTTTTGTATTCATGTCTGCATTGTATTGGTACTCTGGCAATGGGAAGAACGTTTGATTTCCTATCTGCATTTTATATTGGTGTCCGGGAGATGAAAAACGTTTTTGTATTCCTGTATGCATTTTATTGGTACCCTGGCAATGGGGAGAACGTTTGATTTCCTATCTGCATTTTATATTGGTGTCCGGGAGATGAAAAACATTTTTTTTGTATTCATGTCTGCGTGGCATTGGTATCCTAGCAATGAAAAATGAATTCATTTCCATGTCTGCATTTTACCAGCGTTTTTCCCTTTTAAATGATGTTGGAAACATGGAGTTCCTTCTGGTGTGTTTTGGGCACATTATTCTGCATATTTTAATTACAGATAGCATGAATGCCCTTCTGGTGTGTCCTTGTACATGTTTTTCCCTTTTAAAATGAGATTGTGATAGTTGATTAATTACCCACGATTTTTCCATTCAAAACGTGGCTGAGATTGTGGTTAAATGCTCACGAATTTCCATTCAAAACGTGAATGAGACAATTGTATAATGCTCACGATTTTACCATTCAAAACATGTCTGAGATCGTTGTTTAAATGCTCACGTTTTTCCATTCAAAACATGTCTGAGACCATTGTTTAATGCTCGCAATTTTACCATTCAAAACATGTCTGAGACCATTGTTTAATGCTCGCAATTTTACCATTCAAAACATGTTTGAGATCGTTGTTTAAATGCTCACGTTTTTCCATTCAAAACATGTCTGAGACCATTGTTTAATGCCCACGATTATTGCCTTTAAAAGTTGACTTTGATTGTTATTTAAATACCCATGATTTTGCCTTTAGAATGTTGTCGAAGCTTGTTGTAATTACCCACGATTTTGCCTTTAGAATGTTGCCAGAGCTTGTTGTAATTACCCATGATTTTTGCCTTTAGAATGTTGACTGAGCTTGTTGGAATGACCACGAATTTACCAGAACCATTGCTATAGTTAATTGGCTTGTTAATTGCAATGTTAAATGCTATATTAATTGCCTTACTAAATGCCAGAACAATTGCTACAGCACTGTGAATGGTCAGCAGATTCCTACTTATTGATTAAATGTCGCAGCGAGTTAAATGGTTAACAGTTATGTAAATTGCCTTTTTTTTTCATTATTAATCATTATGTTAACCGTCATATAAATTGCCTCGCAACTGTTATATTAATTGTTATGTTAATTAACATGATAATCGCCTTATTAGTGCTATAATACTTGTTATGAAAATAGTCATGCAAACTACCCTGTTATTGCTCAATTAATTGATTATGTTAATCATTATGTTAAATGTCTGGTTAACTACTGTAATAAATTGTTATGTAACAGATATGTAATTACCTTGTTGATTTGCTACAACAATGCTATTAGCTGGCAGTTTCCTCCTCAATGATAATAACCAGCTAGTGTGGTTAGTTCAGTCATTATATCTAGACTAATGTTGAGGTTTAACTGTTCATAACTACTATAGGTAGCATTCCACGTTAACAATGTTAATGTTGTTATTCAAGTTTATGGTTAGTTGGATTTATAGATATCGCCTAATTTGTAACCCAGACTCGCTAAATTTGAATCGTAATTCATGTTAAGTTCGGTGGGTAACTCATTGAATGATGGAATTTAGACTGGTTAATTGATCTGTAATTAACGCCAATTTAAGTCATAGATAACGACCTTTTAGCCTTGATTAATGGTTGTTGTTTAATATTAATTAACATTTGTACGTGCTTTTTTAAATGTTCAATGTGATTGGTTTTGTTCGCTGTAAGGGTTCTAGTTACTTGTGTAATTAATTTTGGGTTGTTAGGATGATTGTCCTTAGCTTAGTAGGTTTGGTCTACTTGTGTCGGGCGGGATGTAGACACCTCCTTGTTCCTCAGAACAGTCGCCAGTCCTGAGACCTTAAATGGTCAAAATCGATGGGAACCTGGACTTGAGCGTTGCTTATGTGTCCTGGAGGTCCTAACCATTGCAAGGTAGGACGGGCGGGTAGTCATTCTTATTTTTCGTCGGTTGAATGTTGTGCATTGCTTCGAGGTGCTTGATGTGCTTTTATGTTAGGTTGTTACGTCGTTGTTGCGTGAGTTGCATGTGTTGTGTCGTCGTCATGTTGCAATGTTGAGTATAATGTTATTATTACCTTCCTACACAAACACACACAAAAAAAAAAAAAAAAATTAAGGGTGATTTTACCAGTTGTACATTGTAGGAGTCGTACCAGATGGGGATGTTGCAAAATTACACAAATGAATGAAATAGAAAACAATGGGGTTTTCTCTCTCATGAGAGTAAACTGGTGCAACTACCTAGCAAAGTAGGTGATGCAAGTAGCTAGCAAAGTAGGAACTTGGCGGGTTTAGGGGGTACCTTACTTTACTGGTTGGACTTCTTGTGCCATGGTATAGAAAGTTTGAAAGAATGTGTGTGTGTGTGTGTGTGTGTGTGTGTGTGTGTGTGTGTGTAGTTCAGCAACTTTGAAGATGTGACCTACATGTGATGAATAGGATTTGAACCTAATAAATCGATGACCAACTGTCAATTCCATAGATCTTCCGAGCCAAGATATTTGTGGTTAAATTATTTTCTTAATCTAGTTCAAAGGAAGGTCAGTTAGGAAGAGTGGATTTTGGCAGATGAATACACTTGTTTAAAGAGTTTCACTTTTTCGCTAATATAAGGTAGCATTGTTCCGGTCTAAAGAGAAGAAACGAAAAAACAGAGTTAAATTTAATGTTAGGTTATCACTTACTAAGCTCCCCTCATGTCTATTTTGCTTGGACTTGGATTTTCTTGTGTTGTTGGGTTTGAAATGCTATGCCTAGCCGAAGCCAAGCACACTCTACTATCTTGACCTTCCTTTCTTTTTGTAGCTCTATTCCCGACGTCCTTGCCATTATCTACTACGTATCCTTGCCTTCCTTTCTTTTTGTAGCTCTATTCATGACGTCCTTGCCATTATCGACTACGATTCTTGACGAAAGGTCCTAGCTGATAGGTCTTGGAATACTTGGCTTCTTTGTCAGCTCCCTATAAGCTCTCTCTCGACTCTCTCTCAATGTTATGTACATGCAAGGGAAACTTCTATGGATGAAAGGAAGCGACCGAAGCCATGGAAGAGTTCTCCTCGTTGCCTACAATGCTCGATGCCTGATATTGACAGCTTGGGTATTTTTTAACAAGTTGTGTGTACCGTTCATAAAAATCAAACTCGTTGGAAATTTTATTACTCCAACTATCAACTATCAATAGAATGATCCAAATACATTGTCCACCTAGACTCAGAGATATCATTTCCCATTCTTTTCACATATTTACTTGGAAAATAGTGGCAAGGATGTTGTGGTGTTATCAACTTGGCTCATAAATTTCCAAGTAACAGCTTGGGTACCATATCTGCCTAACTTCTGCATTAAATTAGAAATGCTCTTATATCAAATAAAACATTAATAAAAACTCCTACAAGTAGTCTCTTGAACCAACACCATTTGATGAAGTTGGTTCATGCAAGTGATAACAACGTGTCAAATTTTAAGGATAACATGTCCTTTGGTGAAGACAATGTGTTGTTATTCTTGGAAGTGAGAGAAAATGTCATAATCAGAGAATAATCACATGCACTCTGTATAAGTTGTAATAGTAATGTAGGCCTTTCTTTCTGGTCATTTATGATTTGTTTTATTGAGAAGCTTGTGTACATGATCTTGTATCATCAATTTGGTCCATTGATTAATATACATTCCATATATTTTAACCCTGACAAAAAAAACCATGAATTCACACATCGAGATCTCCACCATCTGTGGCAAACCACACTTGAAGTGGAATTTCGTGCTATTGGCATAATCTTATGTATCTTTTTGAATCCAAGAATGTAATATGTTTCCAGTTTTGAAATAACGATAATAATTATTATTATATATGTTTGAGAATTTTCCTTAGAGGAACGAAGCAACTTATATGGCAAGTTGTTATGTTACGGTGAGCAAGTGGATATGTCATTCTGATGTAACATTTCTAACTTGATTTAGCTACTTTTGATTGTCACGTATTTAACATCAATGATAAAGAGAGAAGATGGAGCTTACAACGACTCACTAAAATCTGGAGCTTGTCCATCATGTTGCTTATACTTTGTATATGAGGTATGTTAACACATTCCTATATAAAAAGGATGCAAATAAATGGTACTTGGTTGAAATTTAAAGTTTTATTTAAACTTTGACCCTAAAATTTTGTGAGGTTTAGTATTCAAATTATCATAATTTTGAAAAATCAAAATTTATTATTCACAAAAAGATTAGCCGGATGTGTTTAAATCCGATGGGCTTTGAAAATCTCAAGATCACATTGTTGTTGGATGTGGATAAGCAAGTGATTCGAAACCTTGGCAGGTGGGAGGATGGTAGCATTATAAAATTTAAATGTAATTATTTTTCACTTGGGCTCATATTGGGTTTCACTATTTTTCACTATTTTTACCAGATAACATTTATTATGTTGAGGAATCAGTTCATTGTTTTTATTCGAAGACTGCAGAATTCAAGATTCATTGATTTGGTGCATGTTATTTTTATAGGTTGCTCAGTAGGTGGCCCCACCACATTTTATCATTGTGATGATTTCGTGATCTTCTGACAGTGGCAATATGAGGAAGGTCGTGCATAGGACGAGTCCAACTGTGACAAGAGGAGGGGGGATGTGCATAGGACGATACCAACCATTGCAATAGGAGAAGTTCGGTATGCACCAGATGAGACTGACCGTGGCAATAGTAGGAGGGAGATGCACAATACGAGGGCATCAATGCATAGGATTAGGGTGGGTTGTGGCAATCTGAGGGTGGTATAAAGGACGAGGACTGCAATGATTGTTGCCATCGATTTTAAATCACAAAATTACAGAGCGGTTTTGCAATATGATGGTGGAAGTTATTTTCAACTAAAAATATAATGCCATTAAATCACCAGATTAATACCCCATAGAAAAATCAACGCAAAACGATTTCATTATTCTCTGCCTTACAATGGCAAGGAAATTAATCAAAATTTCTGTGTTACTCATCAATCTTTTATTTAATTGAGTAGAAAGTAGAAAATTAAAGATCCATCTTCTGTAATTGAAGAAAAACACATATAGATAAAAGAGAATATCAAATAATGGCATGCATTCATTTTTATGTTGAAATTTAATAATCATATTATTTTTAAAAACATATTTTTCAGTTTTAAAAAAAGATATTGAGATTTGTGAGTAGTTAAAGAGACAAAAACCATTTAGCTTCGCTCGCCCAGCTATATGTTAAAATAGTTGTGAAATTTAAACTAATGAAGGATTACAATGCTAATCTTGTTTGGAGAGAGTAAGGTTTTTTTTATTATAGGACAGGTTGACTGTCCATATGGTATAATTTAAGAAACACAAATAACAATATTGAAGAAACGCGTGCTATGCTTAGCAAATAACCACATAAAAAACATGTGCTATGCTTGGAAAATAACCACATTAAAAAAACACGTGCTATTGACTTTCAACTATGTTCCTCAGAATCCTATTTGTCACCGGATGGTTATTAGTGTCTTACATTACATACAATAATTATGAACAATTCTGAACTTTTGAAAGGGGACTCTGCAATGTTAGGTGGTTGGTACACCAAGGTGTTTTCCATTAAGATCTGAATTTGAATCTTCTGCATCACTCTGATGGTAATGAATAATTGCATAAAAATTTCATTAAAACTATATAAATGTAGGTAAGCAACTCCACTCTGTACATTGTAATTAGTTTTAGGCAGGGACTAGTTGCTTTGCAACTATTTCCCTTGTTTATTCATGTACTTTCTCCCTTTGTCATCTCTTTGCATTTAATTTAAATTTGTAATGTTGTTGTTTGACATATTTGTGTTTGTCTCTTTAGATAGTTTATGTAAATATAGTAGGAGTTGAATGTGTTAACAAAACAATTAGAGTATTTCTTTTAAACCTGCACATTATTGAATTTAAATATGAGATTGAAGTTTGCATAAATGTCACTAGTAATACAAAACTGACAATATATGGGCAGTAGTGCACAGAGTAATATTGACCTTTGATTTCTTATGACATATCTAGTTAAGTGCCATGAAAACTCGCTCACATAAAATATGCCAAATTTTGATTTTGTACTAGTGTTATAAAGTTGTTTGGATAGAAACTCATTTCATGGAAAAAAAGTACTGGCTGATATAATATGCAAGATTACACTTTCTTCATTAAGGTGGATCCAATATTATTATAATGGATGATTTCTAGAATCCACTGTATTTCTCTAATTCAATAATGTGGATAAAAATGGAAAAAGAATAAATCTCAATATTTAGTCATATTTGGCAATTTAACTAATGGGTACATTACAAGAGAGTTATGTCTGCAATTCTTTATGTTGAACTTGTTGTTTTTCTTCATATGAGATATGATTGATATATTATTACAATGATGAGTGTTCCATATATAGGGAACATATAGTGACCATCCATGAAAGGATGCATCCCTTGAATAATCAATAACTATTTATTATTATCATTTAATTTATTATATATGATATTTAATAATCAATAATCATATTATTAATTATTATTCTAAGAGAATGTCTTCCCGATGTTGTCCAAACATCAACACTCCCTCTCAACGAGGGATACATTTTGCATCATGATAAGCTTGTCTCTAAAGTATACAAACTTCACCCTAGACTCATGACACTTGTTTGTCAGTCTTGGGAGATGTCTCTCTCCCACCTGAACCGAGGAGAAACTCCTTATGAGACTCTCCCTTTTGAGTCAATTGACTCTCTTTGAGATCAGGATCACTCTGGGTCTGCATGTAATAGCATATATCATCTTGAGTCTTTATCATTCCTTGTCAAATCACCATGACTAGGACAAATACAACACCAGGATCTTTCACCACAAGTACACACATGTGAGTGAATGTCATCCTGATCCTAACTGACACGTGGAAAAAACACTTCAAACACCTCGAGTCCATATTATTCCTTGTCATTGTCAAGGAAGGACTATGTCTGGGACCATTTAACACAAGTGCACCTTTATGATAAATGTATCCTATCTCCCTTGGTCTACATCCCAATCTAGGAGAAGTTATGCCTGATGTTGAAACATCAACACTCCCTCTTAGCCAGGGAGGAATTTTTCCATAGTAGTACACAACTACTATCCAGAGACACAAAGTCTCCACCAGTGGTACACAACCACCATAGTATAAAAAGGTATATCACGCATGGCACTCCCATGTGGAATTCTAGAGGCTACTCTCTCTAGGAACACTTAGGGTCAACTCCCCATAATGTGTGACGTCAAGGGTCAATTCCCTTGACATGTCCTCATGTGCTCTCCACATGGGACATTGGGATATAAGCCCAAATGCACTTATCCCTTCTAAAATAAGTGTCCCACTTATCCCTTCTTGAATAAGTGTCATCATAGATCAACTCAACTCAATTCATAGAGGAGTATGATTTGGAGAAACTTTGTCACACATGGCACTCCCATGTGGACTTATAGAGGCTACACCCTATAGAAACACTAGGGTCAACTCCCATAGTGTGTGATGTCATGGTTGAACTCCCTTGACATGTCCTCATGTGTTCTCCACAAACGACATTGGGCTATAAGCCCAAACAAACTTATCCCTTCTCAGATAAGTGTCCCACTTATCCATTCTCGGATAAGTGTCATCACATTCAACTCAACTCAGTCACATAGGAGTACGATTTGGAGAATGTCTCAGGAAGATGCAAACAACAACACTCCCTCTCAATGAGGGAGGAATTCTCTACCACGCCAAGTCTGTCACGGAAGTACTTAAACTTCGTCCTAGTTTGGTAAGAATATCAACAATCTGCTCATTTGTTGGAAGGTACAACACCAGTACTTCTTTCCTCTGCACCATGTCTCGGATGTAATGTTACTTGATCTCAATGTGGTTTGATTTTTCATGAAACATTGGATTATCTGAGATCTTCACACAACTTTGGTTACCATAATGAATAATGGTGGAATCCATCACATGTTCAGATAAATCTGCAAGGAGCTTGCAAAGCCACACTGCTTCACGTACTAACATACTTAATGCAATGTAATCTGCTTTTGTTGTGCTCAAAGCCACAAAAGTTTGTTTCCTTCTACACCAAGAGACAATGGAAGATCCCAAAGTGAAGAAACAACCGAAGGTGCTCTTTCTATCCACTGCGATCCCTACCCAATCAGAGTCAATATATTCCTGTCATATCATATCAATAATGGAAGTATATCTCAAACCATCTCCAATTGTGCCTCGCAGGTATCTCAACACATGCTTCGCAACAATCCAGTGTGTCTATCTTGTATGACTCATAAACTGGCTAAGTGCACTCACTGCATAGAAAATATTTGGTCTGGTGTTAACCAGATACATCAATTATTTAATCAGTTGTTTGTACAGAGTCAGATCAATTTCCTCAGAATTGGAAGAAGACACGCTTAGTTTCTTTGGATTCGTCACCATTGGTGTATCCATGGGATTCAAGTTCTACATCCCAAACTTCTTCAATATCTCAACTATGTACTTCCCCTGAACATCTCATCAGTTCTTTGCCACACCTCTAGTCCCAAGAAGTAGTGCATCATACCAAGGTCCTTCATTTCAAACTTAGAGGCCAACACATACTTTCATTCAACAATAAGGCTCTCTATATCACTGAGGAATAAATCATCAATGTAGAGGACCAAAATCAAAGACTCACCATTAACAGTATTGTAGTACAAGTTGGGATCGATAACATTTTTGTTGAAGCCCAAAAATCATCACGTGTCCATCAATCCTCGCATACCAAGCTCAAGGTGGTTGCTTGAGTCCATACAAGGCCTTATTCAACATGCACACATGAGACTCCTTCTCATGTATCATGAAACCATATGGTTGCGCAATGTATACTTATTCCTCAATCTCTCCATTGAGAAAGGTTGTCTTTACATCCATTTGATGTACTCTCCAACCCATGGATGTTGCAGGGAAAATAATCATCTGGATAGAAGTGTATCGAGCAATAGGAGAAAATGTCTCCTCATAATCTATTCCCTCCACTTGAGAGAATCCTCTAGAAACAAATCTCATTTTGTGCCTCTCGATGTTGTCGTCAACTATGTGTTTGATCTTGTAGATCCATTTGGAAGTCATTGCAAACTTCCCCTCAGGTCTCGAAACAATATCCCACACATCATTATTCATGATGGACTGATACTCCTCCATCATGGAATCTCTCCATACCAGATGACTAAATGCTTCCTCATAATAGGAAAGATCATAATCAATGATGTGGCTCATAGATGCGCATAGCACGAATATATCTGAAGTCTCTTGCTCTCTTGGAAGGTACCATGAGGAGAGTTGCATGTTCTTCTTCCTCCTATAAATTCTGACGAGCCCGTGCAAGTCTCTTCAGAATTACTACAATGTATTTGGGAACATGAAATGGAGGTATAGGATCAACGAGATCAATTGGATCAATAGGATCAATTGTATAACTCTGAATTGCTCGAGGGTGATGGTGAGGGGGAGAAGGCACCATCTCTTCTTGTCTCTCACTATCAATCTCCATGTGAGATCCTCTAGATCTCCTGAAGGATACCTCCTCCTCAAAGGTAACATCTCCGCTCACTTCAATTTGTCTCTAACCAGGGATGTAGATACGGTATGCCTTCAAAGACTCATTGTACCCCACAAATGTACCCTTTCTTCCTGAAGGGTCTAGCTTGGTTCTTTTCTCCTTGGGTACATGAATGTATACTGGAAACCCAAATATATTGAAGTGTCCAACCTTGAGATTCACTCATGAATTGTGTTCATACTAGACATCTCATGGTTTCTTCGTGGAACACATGTCTAAGACATATTGAGGGTCCCTCATTCTGGGAGAACCCTCTTTACCTTGTTGAAATCAGTTGTAATTCGATGTGTTGTAATCTCTAAACTATAGTACATACACATCTTATATTCATTCTTCTGATCCTATGTATCTTTCATCCATGAAATCACATGTATTCTATGATCATTGCAGACCAAAATTGCATGCTTGAGAAGGTCAATTCACTGCTTACACAACTCAAACGAGAATGCAGAGCTATAAAGATAATGACAAAAATATGCAAAATTTAATATGTAGGATACAAAGAGAAACTTGTCACTGTAACTCGTTGGTGTCAAGCTCATGCAACCACTTGTCCAACCATTATACATCCTCATTGACTTTGAGACTCGTGCCATTGGGTGTTGCAAACCACAATGAAAGCATAACCCTGGTGGACAACTTAATGCTTCTTCAAACTCACTAATGAATCAACGCCCAATCAAATTATGGAAATCCAATCATTGACTTAGTTTGCGACAGATCCTCCTACAGAATAGACATATGCATCATGAAAGGAGATAACAGAACTTAGCTGACCTATTCCACCATGTTCCTCATCTTTGAAACCCATGGATCGGGACAATAGAAGGGAGAGAAATTCAAAATCAAACCATATACATGCAAATGGGAGAATCACACAATAACCTTACTGGAAGAACTATCGTTGCAAAGAATCGATCCCACACATTCCCTGTGGTTCCAAGTGACCCATTTCGTCCTAGCGAGGGTGTTCTCCACATGAGGCTACACAGGAAACCTATTCCACGACTTCATGGATGTAATAGTCTCTCTTTTTATTTTCTAATAACCTCCTAAAATCTTAAAGGCCAATTGGTCTTCGTTATACCAAATCACAAGCCCTGGTAGATTGCAAAATTCCAGGACATCATAAGGAAACACTGGTCTTACGATATCCTCAACTTCAAAGAAGAGATAAATCTGAAAATCCATTGCTTTCTTGAATCCATCGTAGGCCTGCATCATCATGGGGATATCTAGGTCGATCCCATGCTCAGTCCAAATAAGCAGTGTGCATGGGAATCCATGGACTAGTGGTATTGATACATTTTCCATAACGTGTATTATAAGAAATGTGCAATTAAAAATGTAAAAATTCCATCGATGGGCTCTACCATCACCATTCATGGAAATGGACCGTCGACAAAACCAAACTTTCAGTCCAATAACATGTAGTCACTGATGAAGCGTGATTCTTACCAATGGGAATTTCACTTTCACAAATCTTGGTCTCCTCCTGGCTATGATCCTCCAACAAAGCATTTGTATTTGAACCAACATTTTTGGACAGATTTAACTGTCTTGTGTTGTCAATTCATTGAAAAAATGAAACCAATGGACCTCTAGTGTAGGGTTCGCACGTGGCAATTCCTTGAGTTATTCATGCAACATTGTCAAAGATTCATGCAATCACAATCATAGAATCATGCATTGAATCTGGAGAAATGTATTGAACGGTTATGGTCATCCAATGAACGCCAACTATCTCTCATTTTCTTGGGCCCTCTCGTGGGGGAGTCAAGCCTAGTCCCGCTCTGATACCATGTTTTTTTTCTTCATATGAGATATGATCAATATATTATTACAATGATGAGTGTTCCATATATAGGGAACATGTGGTGACCATACATGAAAGGATACGTCCCTTGAATAATCAATAACTATTTATCATTATCACTTACTTTCTTATATATGATATTTAATAATCAATAATCATATTATTAATTATTATTCTAAGAGAATGTCTTCCCGATGTTGTCCAAACATCAACAGAACTAGGAATAAAGGTTCAAAATAAATCTCTTCCAATTTTTAAAGGCGATTTCTATAGTTCTCTAGCTAATCCATGAACAATCTTTATCAGTAAAAAAATTATTTTATTGCAAAACAAACTAATAGATAACTGAACTAGAAGGTGGATTAAACTCACATATTTTTTGGTGTTGCTTGGTTGTTGTTGTTGTTGCTCGGGTTTTGTTGGTGTCACCGCACGAGTGCTACTAATGTCGCTTGGGTGCTGCTCACATCCACTGTTTATTGGAAAATGATAGGAGGAGCCAAACTGTGTAATGGAAAATGCGACCGATACATATAAACAATATTTCTTCCAAAATATTTTTTTGGTCGAAAAATATTTTGGCCGAACAACTATAGTTTACAGTCGAAAACTGTGTTTCTGGGAAAAAAAAATCCAAGACTTTCGAGGGCATTGTTAGATTTAAATTTCAGCTGAAAAAATATTTCGGCCAAAATTTTGTCATTTGTTCGGCCAAAAACGTAGAATAGTTTGGTTGAAAATTTTCCATTTGCAATTTTTCCCAACCTGATTCTCATGAAAGTGTTACCCACGATCATGATTTTACCCAAATCCTTTGCGAAAGTTAAAAATTTATTCTTTGTCTCAGTCTTGGACATAGGGATTTGTCTTCAGAAGGCCACTAGGCCTTTGTTCCTTTTCCTTGTGCAAGGATCTGTGTAATCTCTATTCAGGGTTGTTTATTAGGCTTCTCTAGCTTCAATGAAACCTGAAATGATAATCAACCTCTAAATTCGTCTGTGCAAAGCTCTGTATAGGATTCAATCTGATGATTCTAAGGCTTGTGCTTTATCCAATGTATGTAATGACCTTATTCTTCAATGACATGTAACTTTACTCAAAAATAGATTACAAGTCCCATGTTCCATATTGCAATTCTCCTCCAAGGCAGGTATTTGGCACACAATTACAAGTAACAATGTGTTCCAACTCCCAAGATTCTATCTGCAGGTGTAATTCAAACCAAAAAGAAGCTTTGTGATGGTGGACTTTTCCTTTGACTCATCTATATAATAAATTTTTTGCAACATGAGAACTTTGGTTCAAGAAACAACATGGTGTTGTTTAAAATTGTGCTTAGACTACCACTTAAGCATGTTTTGTGCCAATGGAGCTAGCCATCCGAATATGTTTTCCAAAGAATCTTTCCAATCTATTGCAGGAGGTACATCATAGGTTGTGGAAGACAAATTATTTGCATAAGACTTGAGCCTAGACCTCAACACCACTCCCATGCTCATCGGTAACATTTGATAAAGATCATCTCTAGCATCATGACCAATTAAATGGGGAAAATTTACCATGTTCTCAATAATGATAATGTAAATCAAGAGAAGAACCTCCAAGAGTAGACGACGGTGCATGAATTAGATTCTTTTACATTTAGAACCAAATTCTACACTTGTTATTGTAGAAATCACCCTAATAAATAAATGAAAACGTAGCAGAAATCACCCAAGGAAATTGTAGCTTGTCCAAGCTAAAGGAAGTCAACCAAGTTGAGTGGAGGTTGAAAAAACAATGAATTAAGTTGACCATATGGTGTGGAATTTGACCATGCTCTGAATTCAACTGACCAAACAATTAGAGCTCCCTTGACTCTTTTTACTCAAGCTTTGAGGAGCTTCTGCAATCCAGCATACAAGATATTGTTTTCGAGATTATCTGCATAGAGTAAGTCATTGATCTATGACCCATTTCCATGAGTATTAGTGACAACTTCCCAAATTCTCATGATTTTGAATAGTCCACTTAGCACTCATTTCATTGGGTGATTCTCATAAGGGTGAAGAAGTGGGATTGAAACTAGTGAAATGAATCACATAGCATCAACCATCACTTTCGGGGCTTGCACCTAGTAACCACGACTTCTTGGGAGGTCACCCATCCCAAGAACCTTGTGAGTATCACCTGATGCAATGAGTGCTAAGTGGACTATTCAAAATCATGAGAATTTTTTCATTTGCAACTAATACTCATCGACACATGTCATATATGAAAGAAATACTCTAGCTAGATCATCCCAAAAATAATATATCATATGTTGGACCGTGGAATCCCCTCAATGCTTAAATAAAAAGAGTCATGGGAGCTATAATTCAATAGTTCATAAGGCATAATACTTGCTAAGGTTTTGCAAATGGGATAGCAAGCTAAGTGGGCTTGATTGTGGGGAAATATCTAGAGTTAAGTGTGCTTGAGTTAGATGAGTCTTGGGATTGGTGACCCCTAGGAAGTCTTGGTTATTGGGTGCAAGCCTCGAAAGTGATGATTGATGCTATGTGATTCATTTCACTAGTTTCAATCCCGCTTCTTCACCCCTATGAGCATCACTCGATGCAATGAGTGCTAATTGGACTACGATTCATTTCACTAGTTTCAATCCCGCTTCTTCACCCCTATGAGCATCACTCAATGCAATGAGTGCTAATTGGACTATTCAAAATCATGAGAATTTGGTCAGTTGCAAATAATACTCATGGATATGGGCCATATATTAGGGACTTAATCTATGCAGATAATCCCGAAAATAATGTCTCATATGTTGGACTGTAGAATCCCATCAATGCTTGAATAAAAGGATTCAAGGGAGATCTAATTGAATAGTTCATAAGGCACAATAATTGTTAAGGTTTTGCAAATGGGGTAGTATGCTAAGTGGGCTTGATAGTAGGGAATACTCCATAGTTAAGCACGCTTGAGCCAAAGGATTCTTTGGATGGGTGACCTCCTGGTTACAGGTGCAAGCCTTAAAATTGATGATTGATGCTATGCGATTCATTTACTAGTTTCAATCCAACTTCTTCACCCATGTGAGCATCACCAAATGCAATGAGTGCTAAGTGTACTATTCAAAATCATGATAATTTGGTGTGTTGGGACTAATAATCATGGACAAGGGTCGTAGATTAATGACTTTACGCAGATAATCCCAAAAATAATATCCCATGGGTCATAGATTAATGACTTACTCTACGCAGACAATAATTAATGACTTACTCTACTTGAAAATAATATCTCATATATTGGACTCTGAAAGCCCCTCGATGCTTAAATAAAAAGTGTCAAGGGATATCTAATTGAATATTTTGTAAGGCACAATATTTGCCAATGTTTTTCAAATGGGGTAGCAAGCTAAGTGGGCTTGATTGTGGGGAACACTCCATAGTCAAGTGCACTTGAACCAGAGGAGTCTTGGGATGGGTGATGTTATGAACCAAACTCCAAAAAATAGCATATGAATAATCCACTTCGAGGGGGAGACCTCCTTTTACAATATATTCAATTCACACGACAATATGAGATGCTTATACCAATGATTATCCTTTATTATAAATAGGATATAAAGTGAGCATGATGTAACCTACCACTAAGCCGACCTAATCATAACTAATAAATTCATAATAAATGAGTGTTATGGCCTTAGGGGCCTTAATGTACCTCCTGAGAAGTACTATTTACCAGGTGCAAGCCGGTAAGTGATGATTGATGCTATGTGATTCATTTCACTAGTTTCAATCCCACTTCTTCACCCCCGTGAGCATCACTCGATGCAATGAGTGCTAAGTGGACTATTCAAAATCATAAGAATTTGGTCAGTTGCGACCAATACTCATGGACATGGGTCATAGATTAATATCTCAACGGTAATCATATTTGCATAATGTAAAGAAAGAGCAGAAACTCCAAGAGTAGACGACGATGCATGAATTGGTTTCATACATTTAGAACCAAAATATACCCTTGTATTTGGAGACTTATTATAGTAGAAATTGCCCTAGGAAATAACGAAAAATGTAGCAGAAATCACCAAAGGAAATTGTGGCTCATCCAAGCTAAAGGAAGTCAACTAGGCTAAGTGGAGGTTGGCCAAACAATAAATTAACTCAACTAGATGGTGTGGAAGTTGACCAAGCTTTGAATTCAATTTACCAACCAATGAATCATCGTTTGGGGTGGATGTTCAATATATCAAACCTGCAAATTAATAACCAACATGAAAGTGATGCCTAAGGAGTGTGTATGGCTTGTAGGTGAGTTGTAGTTTCTCTAGTAAGAGTGAATTAAAGTGTACAGTTTAGAGAATTGGTTGGAATACCACACACAACTTGTACAACTACATGGGTGTTGTTGGGAAAAATACCCTACGGACTAGCAAACTAGGGCCAGACTTGCATGCAGATTTTGACCGTAAAGAAATTACTTTTTAACCTACAA
>JZKD02S0504298.1:38080-55758 GCA_000966675.3 Picea glauca | reverse complement strand
TCTATATATATGAAACTCTCATCATTGTAATAACATCAATTTAATATAAGCATTTTCTATTGTACTCGTGTCTCTATGCATGGTTATTCTTCTTGTGATCTTGGTTATTACTGTTTCTATTGCTCATGGTTTATGCTTCAATTCAAGTAAATTTATAAAGTAACTGAATGTAATTGAACAACATTAAAATCCAACAGTTTGACTACAAATTTTTGCATACTTCTATTATTCAAACTACAGAACTAAAAACATTATTTTTTATATAATAAAAAAACCCATATATGTCATAATCTCATTGGATAATAGATTTTAGGTCTTATTGTCACCTTTGCTATTCCCAATGAATTATATGTTGCCATATCCAAAGTTTTTATCATCTACAGTGTTTTTGAATTTGTACTATTCATACTAAAATGTTTAGATATCCAAAGTTTATAGCGATCGATAATTCATTGACGTTATATTAGTTTTTCATTTGACTCCATATTTTTGCACAATTTCTATTGTTCGAACTACAGAACTAAAAACATTATTTTTTATATAATAAAAAAACCCATATATGTGATGATCTCACTCGATAATAGATTTGAGGTCTTATTGCCAGCTTCGCTATTCCCAATGATTCATATGTTGGCATATCCAAAGTTTTTATTATCTATGGTGTTTTTGAATTTGTACTATTCATATTGAAATGTTTGGATATCCAAAGTTTTGAGCATGGATAATCAGTTTTCATATTACTTTGTCGTATGAATAAAAAAAAATTAACATAGTCTCCACTGTTCGAACTATTGTTATTATTGTTATTATTTTTTATTACTATTAGTATGTTTGATTTTTATTTATTGTTGCATACTTCGAGAGGCTTTTTCATTATTGTGTATGTAAACAGGCCTTCCACACTCCATTCTTTCTTAAATGTTTTCACAACGTGATGCCCTTCAACGGTTTTGACAGCCTTAAGTGTTTACCTAACAAGCCTCACAGCCTTAAATGTTTACTCTACAGGTGTGTTACAATACAGTTTCGTCCGATTTTTTGATACAGTGTTGTCTGCAGTGAATTTGGTCAACATTTTTCTTCACCGGCATTATTGGTTCACTAGTTGATGATTGTTCATTGGTTCGTTCGATGTTGCTTGTTGTTGTTTGATTCAACTTTGCAAAGTTGAGATCCTGCAGCTGCAGTTGGACATGTTGTTGCATTTTGCAGGTTTTGGAGTTGTGCTTCTGTTGTCCCTTGTTGACGGGTAAGTTTATGTGCCATGGTTTTGTTGTTATTCCTTGTTTGCTGCTTGTTATTTGAAACTTGCAAGCAAGAATTTTTAATACTAGGAGTCCCTGTCTCGAAATCCTGTTGCAGAACATCTTTCTGTGTGGCTACTATGACCAGAATCTTTTCCTTCTTCTTGAATGTCAATGTTCTATATAGAACCCGTATTTTTCGCAGCCATAGTAACATATAAAAAAGAAGACTCCTCATTTTTCCTGCTCCTAAAAACCATATGTTTCATGCATTTTCCCAGTCTGTTCCCTTCCAAACGTCTTATTCCACTTTGAATGTTGATGTTGGACACAGAACCCAGATATGTTGTAGCTACAATGAAATATAAAAAGAAAACCAGATGTGCTCCTCTTATTTTCTGTTCCTGGAAACCATGCATTTGGTGCATTTTTTCCAGGTTGTTCCCTTCCAATCACATATGCCAACTTCCACATCCTGGATATCGTGCCATAGTTGTTTGAAAAATAGCAATGCAAAGGGGTTTAGAAAACGAATTCGGAGTTGTCACAAGGAGAAAGCATCTGCCAGGGTCTTGTGTTGTCCTTTGTGTCTTGCAAAGCATCTTATGCCACTGAAAATCTTGTAGGATGCACACCAGGAATAGGTTCAAAAATGATATACCTTGAACATCAATGTTCTATACAAAACCCGTATTTTTCGCAGGCATAGTAACATATAAAAGAGAAAACTCCTCAGTTTTCATGTTCCTGAAAACCATACGTTTCATGCATTTTTCCCAGTCTGTTCCCTTCCAAAATTTTTGTTCCGCTTTGAATGTCGATGTTGAACATAGAAACCAGATCTGTTGTAGCTACAATGAAATATAAAACGTATGTTCTCCTCTTATTTTCTGTTGTAGCTACCAGATGTTCTCCTCTTATTTTTTGTTCCTGGAAACCATGTGATTGGTGCATTTTTCCCAGGTTGTTCCCTTCCAATCACATATGCCAAATTCCATGTCCTGGATATCGTGCCATAGTTGTTTCCAAAATAGAAATGCAAAGGGGTTTAGAAAATGAATTCGGAGTTGTCACAGGGGGCAAGCATCTGCCAGGGTCTTGTGTTGTCCTTTGTGTCTTGCAAAGCATATTATGCCACTGAAAAGCTTGTAGGATGCACACCAGGAATAGGTTCAAAAATGATATACCTTGAATACTCTGTCTTTGTGCTCAACAAATTTATAGTGTTATTTATTTGCGTTGTCTCTTATGTTTGGTTCATTGTTCATTGTACGTTTGTTTGCTTGTCATATGTTGTGGCGACTAGGGGGATTGAATTTGACAAGAATAAGGTTGAAGGATACATAACGAAATTGGTATGCAGTTCCACACTTATAGTTTTATATTTGTCTTTTTTTGTTTTTCATTTTTTTTTCTATGTTTGCATATAAACTTAATATAGCTAAGAAACATCTTGAAAATTACA
The DNA here is from genome assembly GCA_000966675.3 of Picea glauca. Lineage (NCBI taxonomy): Eukaryota > Viridiplantae > Streptophyta > Pinopsida > Pinales > Pinaceae > Picea > Picea glauca. Next base: position 53,049 of record JZKD02S0504298.1, on the reverse strand, counting down.
ATTTAAGAGATGAAACAAGTAATAGATGTTGAGTTCTATGAAATAGATATAGACTCTATTGTACATGACAACATCAACCAGGTATTGCATAGCAATGGGATTTTTAGATTGGATGCATTCTTGTATATTGTAGGAGATTTCCTTTTCGATGCATTTAAGGTTCTATTGCACTTTCGTTATTCCTCGACCAACTTGCGCAATGGATTGATAGAATATTTCTTGGTATGTTTAAAAAATGGCGACGCTTAGGCATTGGAGTTGTATGAATATAAATTGACATCTGATTTTCTTTGGCAGTTGCATGGAATACATTAGCTTTTTCAAAGATGCAGTTGTATGCATCTGCAATTCTACCTGCACATGAGAGGGGACTTTGGGGAGATACATTTTGTATACGATGGTTGTCCAAGTGGATCAATATATCAATTGGAATATGGTTATTGAAAAGAAAAACAAGATATCTACTATTCAACAAAATTGCATCTAGCGATCCATATTGCATCTTGTTCCATGATGCCAAACCTATCATTGGTCATTATGAACCACTAATGTATAGAAAATTATCCATATGCAATATTGGAGGACCTCATATTTACTTGTCCCTCATTTGAAAATACTTTGAATCGCAATGGAAACGAATTATGCATTGTATACACTGCCATGGCTTGCAGATAGTGACAATTGTTGCATCTAGTTGTGGAGATAGTTTGTTCAATGCAATTTGTTATTTGGTAGAAACAGAGTTCGATGTGCAATCATTTTGGATTTACACTGTATAATCCTTTTGCAATACAATTATAGGCGACAACCAACATGCTTTTCGCTGCTTGCATCAACAACTTTAGCCATATCCCCTAGAAAATATGTCGACAATTGGAAATTGGAAAGAATACCTTGTAAACATGGCACTGCCATATGAAATAGGAAATGTAGAGGGTGGAAGATTATGTTTGCAATGGCTATCTATCATATTCAGAGTAAATATCCAGGTCTGGTCGGCCCTGCCAGATGACACTATCCATTCCCAATATCTCGTTGAAAATAGATATGCCACATACCCATTATCAACCTTTGATGGGAAATACCATTGGTTCAGGGTCCATTGTCCACGCCACCCAAACAACATCGAATTTGCATATGCGTAGAACTCTATTTAATGAGAATGAAACTTGTCCCAGTTGTGATGAGGCCATACAAGGATTAAACAAAAAGCGTAGAATAACTTATCACAACTTGAAAAAGGTCATACGTGAGAGAAAATAATACATTGGTGGTATAGGAAATACTACCAGTTCAGGGTCTAGTGTTAATGTCAGCCAAAGCACATCGAATATACATAGGCGTCCCATGTTATTTAATCAGAATGAAACTCATCCCAGTTGCCATGAGGTCATCCTGATCTTGAACAAAAAATGTAGACTAACTTATCACAACTTGAAAAAAGTCGTACGTGAGAGAAAAAATACATTACTATACTTCCTTCTAGACAGAAACTAATATATCACAACCTAAAAAAAAATGTTTGTGCACAACACAATCACATTTTTTATTTTTCTGCTGAGTACAAACATCACATGTCTAATGACAAAGAACATAACAGTTTTCATCATCGAGACGGTGAGGATGCAATGATCATAAGAAAATTTGATTCCACCTCCAACATGGCTTCTCAACAAGTGGAACTAGTTTCCAGTCGCAAGCATAAGTTAACCTACCACATCTTGAAAAAATAGATACGTGAGAGAAAGATGTACACTCACATATCCCACAATGGTCATGGTATTGACCGAGAGGAAAAAATCACATTTTGTGGGTTAGAACCAACACCATGCACTACTACCAATGAAAACCAACAAACACTTTCTACGCATACTTCCCTACGGAAGAAAGATGCAAAACAGACCTATATGAAACAAATCAAAGACACTCCTTCCATTGCATGTGTAATTTGCAATCAATTGAATTTTGCAAAAAACACTAAGTATTTCACGCCTGATTTGGAAGCAAAATACCTCCACTTGTGATGGAGGAGCATCTCAAGTGAGCCAGCGCGGAGACAACGGACAGCTGTAAAAGCGCCCAGCACAAATTTTGAAATATCTTAAACTATTAATGAAACATCAAGTGGAAGCACACTTGTATAATGTAAACAGACCTTGAGCAATTTTCTCTCATCCTTAGTAGGTAGAAGGCATTTATAGTAGTTAATGCAAGTAGGTAGAATTGAATGTGTAGATTAGACAGTTTTAGAGYGCAAGAGGGAAACGGGATATAGACACCCTCATTGTGGATTGTAACATAGAGGGAGAGCATGATTGTGAGAGCGTGAAGAGCATAGAAGAGAAGAGAGAGAGAGTTGTGTAGCAGACTCCATGTACAGAAGTTCTGAATTAATACAAGAAAGTTGTGATTCAGACTCATGGTGTTCATATATTCTCTGTGTGTGCATCTTTGAATGTTATGCTCATGAATGTTTTTACCCTTTCTGTCATGCAATTTCTTTTATGCTATGTATGAATGATTTCTTGTTGAATGTTTGAAATCTAAGAGGAAAGGGAAAAGGAATGAGTTTCAATTGTTTCTCTATTTGAGTAAGAGTTCCTGCAAGGAGTGCAGTTGAATTGTCCTCAAGGAGTGCGTTGACAAGGTGTTCAGAGGTTTGTCTCTAAAATCCCAGGAGGGAAAGCTTTTGTTCTCATTTTCACATAAGTGCAGTTGGGCACAGGAGCCATGAAAGGAGTGCACAGACTGAGCGAAGTCTCAGGGTTGTGGACCTGAGTGGAGTATTAGAGACTGTTGTTGCAGGTGTGCACAGAGTGGAAGGATTTCAACACTTGGAAGTGCTTGAAAGTCTGCTGCAAGGAGTGTGTGCAAGAGTTTTATGAAAGACCCGGAGTTGGGAAAGTTCAGAAGGATTTGAACCTTCGAAGGAGCCGAAGGAAGGAAACGGGCCAAGTACTTTAAAAAATCTGAAGGAAGGAGTAGTGACGACGGACCGCGGGAGGACAAGTTCTCAAGGAAAGAATGGATGGTCGGAATTCTCTGTGGACAGGGTAGTTACCACAAGTACTCCTAAAGGTTCAAAGCTCAGGACGAGCAAGACCGTAGATCCGAGCCATAAGGGTCGTTGGATTTACACATGGATACTTGTATTGGGTTTTCGTGGGTGGAAGTCCCATAAACCTTGCAACTGGAATCACGATATCCCGAACTGTGAAATCCTAAAGGCCAAGAGAACGGCGTGGAACCATAGGAGCCAGTGAGGTGGATAGGTGGCATGCTATTTCGGAGTTTCGTGGGGTGAAGTTCCGAATTCATTGAAATTGGATTCACGATATTGCGAAGTCCGAAGTCCCGATGAAGTGAAGTGGCATTGAAAAGTCAAATCTCGCGAGTGTATCAGAGTTTCGGCAAATCAGGATTCGGGAGTCGAGGAGACGAGTTTCTCGACATCGCGATTGCCCAAACCGCGATAAGGAAAATCCCGAAAAGGAAAGAGGAAAGGTCAGCATTGACTGTTTTCGGGTTTCGGGGATCCAAGAGACCAACGCTCGACCTACGGACTCGCGAAAGCGTGAAATCCGATCTCCTAAGTGCAAAGAGGGGATCCCATGAGGATTTGTTGTGGGTACAGATTTTCCAAAAGGAAAATAGAATAGCCAGTGCAAAGCTCTTCGGGCCGGTGTAAGGGAAAGAACTTGTGTTGACGTGGACCTTCCGACCTGCGGGTTGAGAGGTTGTGGGCGTCGACATCAAGTGGTATCAGAGCTCATAAAGGTTCTTTGCTTTCTATAGAAGAGAAAAAGAATAATTCACCATGCCGCCAAGGAAAAGGGACAAGCAAACACCCAATCCACCAAAGGATAGGGAAATACCGAGAAGAAGAGATAGGCAGATGACTGATCCATCCATGGAGAAATAAATGTGTGATCTACGAGCTAGACTCGAAGACATGGAGATGGAACAAAGATGCACAGTCAATGTTGGGGATCTTAGTGATTTTGAAAGTGAAGTTGAAGCTGAATACGAAGAAGAAGTTGCAGCAGAAGATGCAGCAAATGAACGCTTGATCAGAGCTATTGCAGGAATGGGTGCAAGAGCGAAGATGGAAATTCCAGTTTATGAGGGAAATCTGGATGTAGAGGAGCTTCTCGACTGGATTAGAGCTCTGGACACATACTTTGACTATGAAGATGTCGAAGAGGACAAAAAAGTCAAGCATGTTGTCACAAGATTGAAAGGACATGCAGCATTGTGGTGGGATGAACTACAAGCTGATAGATGTTGCAAAGGCAAGTAGAAGATCAAGAGATGGGATAGAATGATCGCAAAGATGAAGGCGAAATTCATCCCCAGAGATTATCATATTACTTTGTTCAGGAGAATGCAGAACCTGAGACAGAAGCTGATGACAGTGAAAGAATACACTGAAGAATTCTATAAGTTGAACATCAGGGCAGGTCATCAGGAAAGCGATGATGAGAAAGTTGCCAGATACATGAATGGCCTGAGATATGATATTCAGGATGAGATGATCATGGTAACCATCCGAACGGTGGAAGATGCTTATCAGATGGCTCTGAAAGCGGAAGAGAAGCTGAGCTGAAAGTAGAGTCAAAGAGGTCGAGGCAGAAGTCAGCCCAGAGGAAAATCAGTTGCCTAGGACAAATATCAGAAGCCCAAGGAGGATTGGAAGAAACCTCGAGCTCAAACTGAGAGAGGTGGAAGCTCACAGAGAGGGAAATATGTTGAACAGAGAGGAGATTATGCTGACAATAATACTTTTCCTCGTACTACAGGTAGAGGAAGAGGAAGAGGTGGAGTAATAACATGCTTCACATGTGGAAAGAATGTCCAGATAAAAATAAGGAGAGTGGAGAAGATCACATCGTCGAAGCACAGAGGTGGGATGTTGAGGCAGAAGACACTGAAGGCAGAAGATCGTTGATGATGCGAAAATCTCTTTTGACACCCTAGAAGGAGGTGGAGAGTTCAATCCAAAGAACTAGACTTTTCCGGACTGCTTGCAAGACCAAGGATAGGGTATGCAAGGTCATTGTAGATAATGGTAGCATGGATAATCGCGTTTCTACGGAGATGGTAGAAAAGCTGGAGCTAGAGATGATTGATCATCCAAGCCCATACATAGTTTCGTGGCTACAGAAAGGACACCAAGTAACTGTCACTAAACAATGTTTAGTTGAATTTAAGATAGGAGGATATAATGATAAGATATTATGTGATGTTATTCCTATGGATGTTTTTCATCTATTGCTGGGTAGACCATGGAAATATGACATAAATATGATTCATAATGGGAGAATGAACACATACACCCTAGAGAAGAATGGGAGGACTCACATGTTGCTTCCAATCAAGGATAAGGAGGTGAAACCGGAGGTAAGCAACACTGTACTTCTCATGAGTGGGAAGGAACTTCTTACAAAGGTTAAGAAGAAGGAAGAACCGTAATTCATTGTGGTCAGAAAACCGAAGATTGTTTTGACCAGCACAAGGGTGGATGATTTACCAAAAGAAGTTCAGGAACTGCTGGAAGAGTTCGCTGACATAGTAGTGGATGAATTATCGTGTTCGTTACCACCAATTAGAAGTGTGAGTCATCACATTGATCTCATACCAGGGGCTAGTTTGCCAAACAAAGTCACGTACAGATTGACACCACAAGAGAATGAAGAGGTTAAGAGGCAAGTCCAGGATTTATTAGACAAAGGTTTGGTCAAGGAAAGCTTGAGTCTGTGTGTTGTTCCAATAGTACTCAGTCCAAAGAAAGACGAAGGTTGGAGGATGTGTACTGACTCGAGGGCGATTAACAAGATAACCATCAGGTACAGATTTCCATTTCCAAGGATGGATGATCTGATGGATTGCTTGAGTGGAGCAAAGTATTTTTCAAAGATTGATTTGAAAAGTGGTTATCACCAAATCCGCATGAGAGAAGGTGATGAATGGAAGACAGCATTCAAAACCAACGAAGGGTTGTATGAATGGCTTTTTATGCCATTTGGCTTAACAAATGCACTGAGTACCTTCATGAGGTTGATGAACAAATTCCTAAGGGAGTTCATCAAAAAAAAATTCATTGTATTTAGATGACATATTGGTTTTCAGTAAAACAGTGGCAGAGCATCTGAAGCATTTGGCTACAGTGATGCATAGATTGCAGCAGGAGAAGTTGTTGATAAACATGAAGAAATCCTCATTCATGAAGATAGAGCTCATCTACTTGGGATTTGTTATTTCTGCAGATGAGTTGAGGATGGATCCAGATAAGGTGGAGGTAATCAAGAATTGGCCATCACCAAAGAATATCTTTGAGGTGAGAAGTTTTCACGGATTGGCTAGTTTCTACCGAAAATTCATCAGGAATTTCAGTGGAATTAGTGCACCAATGATGGATACAGTGAAGAAGAGACAAGTATTTTCATTGGATAGAAGAAGCTAAGAAAAGTTTCAATCTGTTGAAGAGGAAGATCACAGAACAACCAGTTTTGGTGTTACCAGATTTCCGAAAAACATTTCAAGTGAAATGCGATGCAAGTGGATTTGCAATCGGGGCAGTCTTGAGTCAGGAAGAGAGGTCGATAGCATACTTTAGTGAGAAGTTGAATGAAGCGAAAGTGAAATACTCCACTTACGATAAGGATTTTTATGTTATCATACAGGCATTGAAGAAATGGAGACATTACTTGATCCCGAAGGAGTTTGTCCTATATAGTGACAATAATGCATTACAGTTTGTGACTCAACAGGAAAAGTTGAATCAGAGACATGTCAAATGGGTTGAGTATATGAAAAATTTTACTTTTGTGATTAAGCATATTTCGGGTACTGCTAACAAAGTGGTTGATGCTTTGAGCAGGAAGTGTTTGTTGATGCAGGAGTTCAAAGTCAAAACGTTGGGTTTTGATGATCTCAGGAACATGTACGTCGATGATCAGGATTTTAAGGAGGCGTATGAAGCAATTGAGAATACAATTCTCAGGGATAGAAGCCAGTGGTTAGAATACATGATCCAGGAAGGATTATTGTTTAAAGGTAATCAGTTGTGTATTATGAAATGCTCCATGAGGGAGAACTTTCTAAAGGAGAAACACAGTGGAGGATTGGTAGGGCACTTTGGTCACGATAAGACTTTGGTCATATTTTTGGTCGAGAATGCGAGCAGACGTCAAGAGATTCATGGAAAAATGCAGAATTTTCCAGCATTCGAAGGGAAGGAAGCAAAATGCAGGGTTTTATCAACCATTACCCATACCTGAGAGGATGTGGGATGCAATCAACATGGATTTCATATTGGGGTTGCCAAGAACACAAAGATTTTTTGACTCAATCTTTGTGGTGGTGGATAGATTTTCCAAGATGGCACACTTCATTCCATGTCAGAACACCAGTGATGCAACTCACATTGTGAATCTGTTTTTCAAAGAAGTCATTCGACTTCATGGCTTACCAAGAAGCATAGTTTCGGATCGAGACACCAAGTTCATAAGGCACTTTTGGATGACCTTATGGAAGAAGTTGGGAACTAATTTGTCATTTAGTTCAGCTTATCATCCTCAGACGTATGGACAAACAGAAGTAGTCAACAGAAGTCTGGGAGACTTGCTGAGAAGCCTGGTGACAGAACACCACAGCCAGTGGGACAACATATTACCACAGGTAGAATTTTCTTATAATGACTCGGTTAACAGAAGAATAGGGCAGATTCCATTTCAGATCGTCTATGGCATACAACCAAGGGGAATTTTTGAGCTGAGGGATTTAGAACAGAATGCAACTACGAGCGCTAGTGCAGAAGATTTCGCAGAGGCGATGAGGGAACTTCACAGGCAGGTGAAGCAGCGATTATATAATTCAAGCTAGGAATATAAGCGCAGAGCCGATCAGCACAAGACACAACGTCAATTTGAGGTTGGTGATTTGATTCTGGCACATTTAAGGAAAGAAAGGTTCCTGAGAGGAACATATAATAAGCTAAAAATGAAGAAAATCGGACCATGTAGGGTCTTGAAGAAATTTGGGGCGAATGCTTACGAGATTGAATTACCCGATGGGATCAAAATTTCTTTGATATTCAACATCTCATATTTATACCCATATAAAGCTGAGGAAACAGGGACTGGAAATGAACAACCAATAATCTAGTGGACAAAGCAGATGCCAGTTATAGAGAAGCCACAGATGGAGTGCATATTGGATATAAGAGTGAGCAAGAAGACCAGGCGAAAGCAATACTTTGAGTATCTAGTCAAATGGAAGAACCATCCAGTTGAATATGCCAGCTAGGAGAACGATGCAGAGATACAGAGGCATGGACACACCATGCATGAGCTCATGGATAGGAGCCCATGAAAATTTTCAAGAGAGGGAGTATGATACAAGAGCATCTCAAGTGAGCCAGCGTGGAGACAACGGACAGTTGGAAAAGCGCCTAACACAAATTTTGAAATATCTTAAACTATTAATGAAACATCAAGTGGAAGGGCACTTGTATAATGTAAATGGACCTTGAGATATTTTCTCTTGTCCTTAGTAGGTAGAAGGCATTTATAGTAGTTAATGCAAGTAGGTAGAATTGAATGTGTAGATTATATAGTTTTAGAGCGCAAGAGAAAAATGGGATATAGACACCTTCATTGTGGATTGTAACATAGAGGGAGAGCATGATTGTGAGAGCGTGAAGAGCATAGAAGAGAAGAGAGAGAGAGTTGTGTAGCAGACTCTGTGTACAAAAGTTCTGAATTAATACAAGAAAGTTGTGATTCAGACTCATGGTGTTCATATATTCTCTGTGTGTGCATCTTTGAATGTTATGCTCATGAATGTTTTTACCCTTTATGTCATGAAATTGCTTTTATTCTATGTATGAATGATTTCTTGTTGAATGTTTGAAATCTAAGAGGAAAGGGAAAAGGAATGAGTTTCAATTGTTTCTCTATCTGAGTAAGAGTTCTTGCAAGGAGTGCAGTTGAATTGTCTGCAAGGAGTGCGTCGACAAGGTGTTCAGAGGTTTGTCTCTGAAAGCCTAGGAGGGAAAGATTTTGTTCTCATTTCCCCAGAAGTGCAGTTGGGCACAGGATCCATGCAAGGAGTGCTTAGGCTGAGCGAAGTCTTAGGGTTGTGGACCTGAGTGGAGTATTAGAGACTATTGCTGCAGGTGTGCGCGGAGTCGAAGGATTTCAACACTTGGAAGTGCTTGAAAGTCTGTCGCAAGGAGTGCATGCAAGATTTTTCAGAAAGACCCGGAGTTGGGAAAGTTCAAAAGGATTTGAGCCTTCGAAGGAGCCGAAGGAAGGCAACGGGCCAAGTACTTTAAAAAATATGAAGGAAGGCGTAGTGATGATGGACCACAGGAGGACAAGTTCTGAAGGAAAGAACTGACGGTCGAAATTCTCTGTGGAGAATCCGCGAAGTTGTGAGTCGTTAGATCTCACGAAGGAGCAGGGGAGTTACCACAAGTACTTCTAAAGGTTCAAAGCTCAGGAGGGGCAGGACCATAGATCTGAGCCATAAGGGTCGTTGGATTTACACGTGGATACTTGTATCGGGTTTTCATGGGTGGAAGTCCCGTAAACCTTACAACGGAAATCGCGATATCCCGAACCGCGAAATCTCGAAGGCCAAGAGAATGACACAGAACCATAGGAGCCAGCGAGGTGGACAGGTAAGTTCAAAAGGATTTGAGCCTTCGAAGGAGCCGAAGGAAGGCAACGGGCCAAGTACTTTAAAAAATCTGAAGGAAGGCGTAGTGATTATGGACCACAGGAGGACAAGTTCTGAAGGAAAGAACGAACGGTCGAAATTCTCTGTGGAGAATCCGTGAAGTCTTGTGAGTCGTTAGATCTCACGAAGGAGCAGGGGAGTTACCACAAGTACTCCTAAAGGTTCAAAGCTCAGAAGGGGCAGGACCATAGATCCGAGCCATAAGGGTCGTTGGATTTACACGTGGATACTTGTATCGGGTTTTCATGGGTGGAAGTCCCGTAAACCTTACAACGGGAATCGTGATATCCCAAACCGCAAAATCTCGAAGGCCAAGAGAATGACACAGAACCATAGGAGCCAGCGAGGTGGACAGGTGGCACGCTATTTCGAAGTTTCGTGGGGTGAAGTCTCGAATTCATTGCAATTGGATTCGCAATATTGTGAAGTCCGAAGTCCCAATGAAGTGAAGTGGCGTTAAAAATTCAAAGCCTCCGAGTGTATCGGAGTTTCGGCAAATCGGAATTCGGGAGTTGAGGAGACGAGTTTATCGACATCGCGATTGCCGAAACCGCTATAAGGAAAATCCCGAAAAGGAAAGAGGAAAGGTCAGCGTTGACTATTTTCAGGTTTTGGGGATCCAAGAGACCAACGCTCGACCTACGGACTCGCGAAAGTGCGAAATCCGATCTCCTAAGTGCAAAGAGGGGATCCCACGAGGATTTGTTGTGGGTACAGATTTTCCGAAAGGAAAATAGAAGAGCCAGTGCAAAGCTCTTCGGGCCGGTGTAAGGGAAAGATCTTGTGTTGACGTGGACCTTCCGACCTGCGGGTTGAGATATTGCGGGCATCGACATCAACTTGACACTAAATGATGAAACATTTTCCAGTGGAAAAATTTGTCTTCCATGCAAACGGTCGTTTGAAAATGGAAAACTGCCACAGTTTGCAACACCTGACCAAATAAGATGTAATACACCACTACCATATGTACATGCACTTACATAACTTGAAGAGAGACTTGTGTCTCTATGAATTGCATTTGCACAAATCAGACCCTAGGGCTATGAACGACCCAAAATGGGATTAACAAGATCAATTATTAATGTGCCTATCCAACTAGATGTTTTGCAAAAATCCTTGCCAAAATTCATTAGCAATACAATGACAATTGTTGTGTCTCTCAAAATACACTTGCAGTACAAGAATGCATATCAGACAGGTAAAGTGCGTGTGCATGTTGTCATGAAAGCATTAAAATAATTATGTTCCAGGGACCTTTACAAAGCACATAACATTTGTATAAATGAGAACTCGAACAATGTTCTTGGAGAAGGGGATGACAGATCTGCACAGACTCTCGAAACTGCTAGTGAATTTGATACAAGCGATGAATAGGAGAATGACACACCTACTGAAACATTGGTACATGGATTCACTGATTCACGGTGCATTTGTGACTTGCAAGACAATATTGTTGAAATTGCACCTTCTTAGGGGCAACGTCCACTTGGAATATTCAAGGACAAATTTTCCAAGGAAATGAACTTCCCAAAACTGTTCTATGGAGATCCACGGCCCAGTGACATTACAGAATGATTCAGTTACCATAAAATAGTTCGATGGGAGATTCTACATTCAAGCGGTGACTTCTCCTATCACATAACAATTTTTTTTTTCAAAACAATGTGCATAATAATAGAGAAAGTGTTGTCTTGCATGTGAGTGCGAATAAGAAAAGGCCATCTACAAGGAAGAAATTTGTTGGCCAAAGATGTGAAGTACAAAGTGAACCTAGAAAAATTCTCGAAATCTGATATTGAATATATAGATTTCAAAAACATTTGCATCTCTCCTAACTATTTGCAACAAAACAAGAAAACTATTTTTTCAATGATCCGACAATTGGGACCACCAACATTTTTCATCACATTTACAAGTGCAGAGCATCGTTGGGATCCGTTAATGGTTGTAGTATCTAACTTGCATAGGAACAAGAAATGTAAAAAACAAACTGATACACTAGAAAATGATGACATTTACTTCCTCATAAGAAAAGACCCAGTGACATGTACTCACTACTATAGACATAGAATAAATGCTTTGAGACAATCGATATGCCTTGATGAAATGTTTTTCAGAAAAATATCGAACTACTTTTTTGTCACTGAATTCCAGAATAGGGGGAGTGAGCATGACCACACACTGTTGTGGATAGAAGGTACACCGGTCTATGGAACTGACAACAACTCACAGATCGAGCAGTTTCTGGACAAATACATAACATGCAACACGGATCATTTGGATCCAGAACATGCCAATGTTCATAGACATTATGATACAAAAAGTTGTAAAAAACAAAAAAACTCACATTGCAGATACAACTTCCCCATGTCGTCAATGAGAACAACAAGAATCATAGAGCCCCTTATTTTAGAGGACAATGTTTTCATTGAGAAATCTAAATCCTTGGTCACATTTCTAGAACAATGAAACATTGATGAGTTAATGAGATTCGACGAGTTCTTGACAGAGCTAAATCTAACAGAATATGAGTACATCCAAGCCATACAATGTACGCTTAAACAACCAACATTTTTCCTTAAACGAAAACTTTCCCATATTTGGAGCAACAGCTTCTCCATGGACATGCCAGTTATGTGGAATGCAAATACAGATGTGCAATATGTCCTCAATGCATATGCTGCAACGTTGTGTTGTACCTCGTATATTAAAAAGGTTAACAAATCTATGACAAGTGCATTCATAAGAATACGCAAAGAACATAAAAGAAGTCATATTGATGCTATGAAAATGATACATATGCTTGGTAATACATTACTTAATCTTCAACAAATGTCTACTCAACAAGCAGTCCACATGGCACTTTCCCTGCCCCTCAATTGTACTTCAAGAAAATGTGTCTTCATAAACACATATCCACTTGAGAAACACACATTTGTTCTTAAACCATTGTCTTTGCTAGAACAATATCTTGACAATTCAGAGGACGTGCTATGTCTCTCTATTATTGATTATCACCTCCAACATCCATCTCCTATTAAGAATATATGCTTAGCAGAATTTGTATCGCATTACAAAAAAAATGGTGCACCCATATCAAAAAGAAAAAATACCTCTGTGATATAGTTTTTCAAATACAACAAGCATACCGACTATGAAAACTATTGTAGAGAAAAACTATTGTGATATGTTTCGTTCGACGAAAACGAAAACACATTAAAACATAACTTCCCTACATGGGAAGTTGTTTATGTTGCCTCTAAGACTATAGTGCAAACCAATGAATCTATATTTACATACAATGTTAATCCAACATGGGGTGATCAAGAAAATGCAATTAATGAACTAGAAAACCCTGACAATCTTGATGAGACATTCACAAACTGTAAAACAACTAGAACTCCCTGTGATTCCTATGACTTGCAAGCAGATTTGCCTCATCCTCGAGCAGGCAGCATTGAAAAATGTATCAATCTTGGTTTTCAAGTCACAAAACATCCTTTCCTTATTGAAAATAATGAATACCAGAGAATCAAATATCTGTTGAATCGAGAACAACAAACAATTCTAAATTACATTGTGCTTAAAAAACGATTGAACATGCACAGTCCTGTGCACTTGTTCCTTACAGGCAGAGCGGGAACAAGCAAGACATTCACAACGAAAAAACTATTCCAAATGCTTATACGAATCTATGATTCAAACAATTCCTCTGATCCTATGAAACCAAAGGGCCTAATAGTTGCATACACAGGAAAATCTGCATATAATGCAAGTGGAACAATAGTCCACTCTGCATTTTTTATGCCTTTAAAGAAGTCATAGTTTCTTCCACTCAACAAAGAAATTTTAGATACCTTGTCTAAGATTTATGACGAACTGCAACTTGTCTTCATAGATGAGGCATCTTTGATTGGAAGTCACTTATTATATTCCATTGACAACCAACTAAGAAACACAAAACACGTGCACACGAAGTACTTTGGAAACATTGACATGATATTCTTAGTTTTCTCTAGTTTGTACACATACTAGTCTGATTACGATACAATTGGTATTGCACTTGAATTATGAAATATACATCAAACATATTGCAAAATCATATTTCTATGTTTCAAATCATATCTGTCTATCTTGTTGCAGAAAACCAAGTTATCCAACTTCTTAGTTTTCCCTGCTTTGTAATTGATTTTGGACACAAAAAAATTTTACACAAATTTTTATATATACACAAACATGGATGAATAAAAAATAAAAAAAACGATACATTCTTTTAACACTATCTGTTACTCTATTCCTTTTATTCTATTTTATTTACTCTATGTACATATTCCTTGTTTTTTCTTTACATGTCAACTTATGTTCATGTCCATTTTGTTTTGTGCTTTTTTTCAAAGAAACAAACATGAAAATTGGACAAGGCAAAGAACTCTTAACCAGAAATGTAGAAGAATCCATACAAAGGTGCATACTTCTACCCGCATTCCATATCCGATTGTTTTTCATTTACTATGTCTATATTTGTTGCACTGGTTTGCAGTTCTATTTTTTTTTCCTTGGATACTCCATATCTTCATGTATATTAACTTATCTTCATGTCAATTGTATTTTATGTGTTGCTATCTTGAAATAAATAAATTTGTACTCCATCTTTACTTTCACGAGTTCCTACGTAGCAACTTGCTTTCATGTCCATTGTATTCTTTGTATTGCTACATTTAAACAAGAACATTGTAATTGAGCACAAGGATGGAGCCTTATGTGCCACATTTGAAAAAGATGGAGTACAATGTGCTGCAACAAATACAATGCGTATGCCTGAGACTAAGAGGTATGGTTACAAAAAAATCTGATCTGCATATGTTGTCCAATTTGTCCAGCTAGATTCCATGGCCAAGAATGTTTTTCCCATAGTTGATGTGTTTCTATCTGTAACATCCCGCTCTGGCGCACTGAGAACACTTATTATTTGAGGACACTTGCTCGCAAGTGATCTGGACCCTTTTTATGTTAGACCTTTTATATTTGATTATGATGTGATTGACAGATGACATGATGTGTTACTATTTGATGTAGACGGGTGCTATTGACTCAGTTTTGTTGAGTTTGCAGGGTTTTTGACCTTGAGGATGCAGAGGCATCGGTAGAACCCCCTTGGACTCCGGACTGAGTCAGGGAGTGTGCTTTTGGGTTGATATGTTTATTATGATGTTTTATTTGAT
>JZKD02S0504298.1:9058-37895 GCA_000966675.3 Picea glauca | reverse complement strand
AAACAAAATAAACTAAAAAGAAAAATAAGAAAGTCAAAAGAGAAAAAGGGGGGGGGGGACCTAAGAGAAAAGAGAATTAGGGTTTGAGTCTGAATAAGAGGAAAAGAGGAGGGGGAAAGAAGGGACCTTTTTTTTTAGATTGGTATTGTTATGCTGGGAGAATAGAGACTGATTGATTGCTGGTAGGAGTTGGGGATCCTCAGCAGACTTGAGTGGTAGCTCAGCCCTGGAGGCGAGGTGAGGAGCTAGTTACTCTCTGATTGTGTGTGGCCCCTTTGCGGCTCGGGGGGCTGAGGGGGAAGAAGATTACCCCTAGCGTTTGGCTGGGAGGTACTAGTGGGTTCATTATGGTCGGCAAGAAGGAGCAGCAGCGGCTCGAGCGTCGAAATCATTGCTGCAAGCAAATAAGGCCAAGGTATGTTCCTGAAACGAGTAGAGTAGAATGCACAGTGATTTATTGCTTCGATTATGGTTATATTATCACTTGGGAGGGCGTAAAAGTTCATTCTATGACTGTAAAATAGTATTTGTTTTCCTTCCGGACTGGGTTAATGTTTTATTTTCATTTCCAGACTGGGTTAATACATTTCCTGGTCTGCGTAATGTTATATTGGTCTGGAGGGTGTAATGTGACATACGGTTGTGTAAATAAACTATAAACGAATTGGGACTGGTAATGAATTGTTACTGTTTGTATACGGGACTGTGTATTTACTTGCTTATTAACTTGGACAGGGAAATGTTCACTTATTTCTGTGTTTTAATTACTGCGTTATGTACAGTAGAGTGTGTAGAGAAAAAATAGATTCCCCTTAGGGCTTAGCGTTTGGTCACTTGGTTTCGGCTTGACGTGCGCGCTTGGATTTGATGTGTGTGGTTGATGCTTGTGTGATAGCTCACGGACTTGACTGGAACCCTTGGAGATTAAGCCTCCCGCCACCTGTTTAACCCTCGATGGCTGTGTGAAACCTTCCTTTATGTTGAGCGTTACCCTTATTCTCTGGTGTTAATGTTGCCTGCGGGTAGTATAAGGCCCGTGGTTTCTATATCTTCATTTAGGTCTCGCTTGTCATAGTTACTGTCGACTTTTAATATAACCCCTGTTATGAACAAAACCTTTAATTTCGGGCGCATGTATTCTACTTTAATATGACTGGCGAGGGTTTTAAAAGAAAAATGTATAACACTTTTAATTTTATTTTCAACGACATAAGCATGACCAGGTTAAACAGAATGTTTTAGGCACAACTTATAACTACAATCGGTTCCATAGTGTGATTTTCATATGGCTTTTGTGAGGAGCAGAACCGGGTGGAAGCAGCCTATAATATCTGTGATAACTCTGAAATTATAAAGGAAGTAAATTTGAAACATCTCATACTTCGATTCCATAATTAGATTTGAAGCAGCACTTTACAGTTGTTCTCTATTCTAAGGCTTTTAGGAAAAATGGTTCGAAGTTCAAGAGAAAAATGTCAGTGACACCTAATCCTCAAGAAATCTGTCCCATGGTTAAAATATATATATATATATATATAGTCCCTTCATGCAAGGGCGCCTAAATCCTTTAAAAAAGTGATTTCTGCTTCTATTCCAGAACATTAACTCGTAATTTTTATTTCTGGTTTAATACCTTTTCGCCTTGCATGCATGATAATTTGTTTGACAGCTATGTTATCTCTAATTTCTAAACAAATCGAAAGCTGTGGGTTGGGTCCGAGAGGTGTGGATCCACTCCTGAACGTTAATATTGATTGACTGGTCATAGGCCCTCACCTAAGGCTAGGGAATATTGTGGGCTCGTGGGTGTTTCGTTTCCCCCCTAAATTTTATTTTACACCTTTGAACAAATTCTCTCGGATATTTATATGATGTAAAAACGTTTGCAAGGAGAGAACCTACAAAGAGTTAACGTCCGGATCGAAACACCAGCAACAAGTTGGTCGATGCAATAGGTAGGATTAAAGAAGACAGCCCAGCCATCAATTACAAAGGTAGGTAAAAGTAATTAAGACCTCACACGGGAGACGAAGTAAGTCCGACAAAACATCAGTGAGAAGAAACTGACCGCAGACTTAATCTCAGAAAATGCTAATTTGCCTTTTCATAGTCACTGCGCCTTAGTTTCTTATCCCAGCTGCACGATTAATCCTTGATTAACAAATTTTTATCTGCGCAACAGTTCATAACCCAGAATAGATTAGGGTTTAGCATTTAGTAGTACGGTTCAACTTTCAGAATTTTAGGTTATTCATAATAATTTAGGGTTCAACCTAAAATTCTTTAGGGTTCACCAAACAGCCACAAGGTAGCGCTGGTTAACATTAATCAACCTTTTACTAACTAAATGGGAGGACTGTCATTAAACTCTAATTGGGAACGAGTCGGTGGATACAACCAGTCATTTGCTGCAAATGCTTATTCGAATCTCATTATGATTTAGTCGGTAGAGATTGGTTGACATCGTTTACAGTAGGGAGGTCATTATCGCCTTCTTGGGAATTGGTTAGTGGATCTGCTATGGCAATTATTGCATGTGTACGAATAGTTGATTCTGGGCCAATTCCTCACCAGTTAACCTCCACCGAAATATTTCTGCGTGTTTTTAATTTAACCTCCAGCGAATTAGTCTACGTGTTTTTAAATTAATATTTGTTGATCTGCGATGAAAATACTGATTGTTGGCAGTGATTAATTTAGATATTATTTTTATTACTTGCTATATGCTTAATGCAATGTTGTTTAAATTTAATGCAATAATAATACTTATTGAATACTAATGTTAATATTGGTTTAAGCTGCAAGGTTAATGCTGTCTTAACTATCGTGATATTATTTTAAATTGCAATAACAAATATTGCTAAATCTTCAAGGTCAATGATGACATTTGATTCGCAAAATTAAAAATAGTCTAATTGCCATATTAATATTAGAAATGGAAATGTTAATGCTGGTGGAATGGCGATGTTAAGTAGTTGTTTAATCGGAATATTAATATAATTACTGGAATATTAATTTTAGGGGAATCGCAAAGTTCAGTATTGGTTTACTTATGGTTTAATTGCAATATTATTATTCTTGATGGAATGTTAATACTAGTTGAGCAATGGTAAGTAGTTGTTAATTGCAATTGTTCCTATTATTAATGGCAATGTAAATGCTGGTAGGATTGCAATGTAAGTATTTGTTTAATGGCCATATTAATTGTTATTAATTGAAATGTTATTGTGGGTTGAATTGCAAGGTTGAGTAATTGTTCAAATTGCAATGTTAATTAGGTTACTTATGTTGCGAAGTTAATATTGTTAAATGTATGTTCGTGATGCTATTTAGATCGCAATTTAAATATTTGTTCAATGGCAATGGTAACGCTTGTTAAAGTGGCATTCTTAATAATTAGTTTTATTACCGTGGTATTAATCGTTTAAATTGCAATAATAAGGTTGTGTAATTTGCCAGGGAAATGATGTTGCATGCAAATTAATATTGTTTAATTGCCATGATGAGTACTTGTTAATTTGCATTGATAAGGTTGTTTAATCGCCAGGGAACTCACGATGGTTGTTTCGCAATTTTAATGATTGTTTCCTTGATATTACTTGTTGATTGCACTAATAAGAGTCATTTTAATTTGCAAGGTCACTGATGATTGGGTGAGTCGCAATGTTAATATTGTTAATTGAACTGTTCAGGATGATGTCTAAGACTGCTAGGTTTTTATTCGTTAAATTGAAGCGTTAATGATAAGGTCTCCGTAGATTAATAATAACTATTGGAGCATTGATCCTGATTGATGTCCTTGGGTCTCAATAGGAGTGGGTCGTTATTAGAGTTCTCCTGACTTGCGTCTCCCGTAGAGGTCATGAGTGTCCCTGATTTGGCTATACTTGGTGGTATTGTAGTGCGTAGTCGGTTCGTGTCGGGCGGGATATAGACACCTCTTGTAGTTTAGTATTGTTTTCTGAGTGTAATTCGGTGGAAGGGATCCAGTGCCGTATCAAGAGTCTCGGGTTGTTTAAAGGCACAGTTCCACTCTTGCGACACACTAGGAGCCGTATCAGTAGTCTCGGGCTGTTTAAAGGCACAGTTCCACTACTGCGACTCTACTGTTGGATTCCTCTATTGTGTGACAGTACCGTACCTAACCCCTGGTGTCTGTTCCTGCTTACAGCTGCTAGTTGCATGCCTTATGTCCAGGGGTGTTTATTTCTGGTAGTCACTGTGATATGTCGGGTTGTCTTGATTATGTTCCTCTTCCTTGCGTCTTGTTGGTTCAGGTGGTGATGTAGAGTCGAGGGGGGTTGATTCTTCTACACGCGCGCACACACTTTAACAACACAAAAAAAAAATTGCACCGGTTGATAGAGTAGTTGTCCTTAACTAGGAGGGTTGTTACACTATCGCTTGATAATTATCACACTAAGTGTTGTTCTGTGAGGCATACAATTCTTTGCTCCCTTTCTTTTTCCTCTTCTATACTTATCTGTTCTCCCTTTTCTTCTTCCCCTCTATTATTCGTTTCTGGTTCTATACTTAGTCCCATGTCCATGCTCGCAGGTTCCCGGGATGCCGGAGTGGGAAAGTTTATGTCCCGCTATATCTTTACATCACGAGTCCGACCGACCGCCATTCATTTTCATACTTGGTCAATTTTATGGCCGCGGGTTCCTGCATAGGTGCCATCGAACTCTCATGCCCCATGTTCACGGTATACATCTTGCACCAGAAACTTCGGTGATCTACAATTTTACCCCATACTCGAACCCCCAAGCCTCACTCTACCTACGATGACTTCGTCTGAATGCTTGCATATAAATGTGCCAAGTCATATATTTTGTCTATTTCTTGTTGAGATAGATATAAACAACATCTCTTTTATCTTGAACCAGGGTCTGTTGAGCTCCAGATATATTCCATGGCTGAAAATATTTTCCCCATAGTTGATGTGTTTCTATAGCTTGATAATTATCAAAGTAAGTGTTCTTCTATGATGCATACAATTCTTTGCTCCCTTTCTTACCCGTTCTTCCCTTTTCTTCTTTCCCTTTTCAAGTTCTATACTTAACCGTTCTTCCCTTTTCTTCTTTCCCTGTATTATCCATTTCTGGTTCTATGCTTAGTCACATATTTATGCTCGCGAGATCTCGGGGCGGTGGAGTGAGAAATTATACATCCGTTTATATCGTCACATCATGCATTCGATCGACCGTCGTTCGTTTCCACACTTAGCAAATTTTATGGCCGTCGGTTCCTGTTTAGGCACTATCGAACTCCCATGCCCCATGTTTGGGTATACATCTTGCACCCAAAAATCCGGTTATATACAATTCGACCCCAAAATCCTCGAACTCACAAGCCTCACTTTGCCTACGATAGCTCCATCTGACCGCCCCTCCTTTCCATACTTAAGAGCAAGTGTTGTTCTGTGACAGATAAATTTCTTTACTCTCTTTATTTTTATCTTCTATACTCGCCGCTTTTTCCCTTTTCTTCTTCTCCTCTATTATATGTTTCTGATTCTATACATAGTCACATGTCTATGCTCGCGGATTATCAGGGTTGTGGACTTGGAAATTCTATATCCATCAATATCTTCACATCATGAGTCCTACCAATTGTTGTTCATTTCCATACTTAGTCAATTTTATGCCCGTCGGTTCCCAGCTAGGCTCTATGGAACTCTCATGCCCCATAGTCGATGTGTTTCTATCGCTTGATAATTATCAAACAAAGTGTTCTTATGCCAAGCATAAAGTTATTTTCTCCCTTTCTTTTTTCCTCTTCTATACTTAGTCCCATTTCTATGCTCGCGGGTTCCCGAGTGGAAGACTCACAGATTCTATATCCATCTATATCTTGACATCACGAGTCCCACCGACCGCTTTTGTTTCCTTACTTAGCCAATTTTATGGCCACGGGATACCGGGTAGGCATTATCGAACTCTCATGCCCCGTGTTTGGAGTATACATCTTAAACCCAAAACTTCAGTGATCTACAATTCAACCACGAACTACTTGAATTCATAATACTGGCTCTACCTACAATGACTTTGTTTGACCGCCCCACCTTTCCATACTTAATCGTTTCTTCAAAGTTTCGCGAGTTCACAAACTCCCAAGTTCCAAAAAGTATAAAAGATTTTTTCACTCCCCTCCATCCTCGCCACCTTCACCCCTTCCCAATGCACATTAATTATGATTTTACTAGTGACAACTCACCAAAGATGTTCGAAAAGATTGGCATTAATAAGCGGAAATCTCAAGGACATCTCCCATTAAAATGCATTAATGGGAGAATATTATGGAATCTGATTAGTTTCTTTCTGTCAATCTTGAATTCACAAAAATGTTGGTTATTTTAGTTTTTTTAAGGCATCATCATAGCAAGAATGCAATATTGTGTTGGCCCACTGTCATCTACAAAGGTGTTGACATGATGCCCCTCTTTAGTATTGTGCATATATTATAGGTTCACATATTTGAGAGTATGCTTGCATATGAAAATGTTGCTCCACCCTTCCAATTTGAACATAGTTTGCATTTGCGCCACAAAGAATACTAATAAAATAAAATAATATGAAAATTGTTTAATTAAAAATAAACAAATTATCTTCTAACTTGGACCTGATTTTGTCGAGATCCATGTATATTACACAGCTGACAATATTTTTCCCGCCTTTCCATACTTTGTATATTTCCCTGCCATCTTCGCACACTTTCCCAATGCAAATTGATTACGCTTTTATTAGCTTTGAAAATATTGGCATTGATGAGCGCAAAGTTGGACGACATCTCCCATTAAAATGAATTAAATAAATATTTACGACAGATTATATTACCATCCTCTAGTGTTCATTCTAAATACTATAACACAATTATTGCCACATGTAGTAATATAAACAAATATTCATCAAAACATTAGCTTTTCTCACAAGCCCCCCAGGTGCACCCTAGTCGCCTGAAGTAAGGCATATTTGCATCCATCAACTAAACCTCCCTATTATCAAATTGGCAGAGGTCAATATTATGGCTTCTGATTTTTTTTATTTTTTTTTTGTGGATCTTCAGCATTAATAAGCAAAAAACGCATTCAACAACGATTTACGGGGGTCCGACCGACCCCCAGGTTGGCGCTATTATAAATATTGCACCCAAAAATTTCGTCATCTACAAGTCCGTGATATACAACTTGCACCCAAAAATTTTGTGGTCTACAATTCATCCACAAATTGGAACATGGTTTACATTTGGACCACAAATAATCTATTAAGATATGTTAATATAAATACAATTTAAATAAGTATAGACAAAATCTCTTTAAACTTGAACCTAACTTTCTCGAACTCGTGGATTGGTCCTATATCGTCACATCATGAGCCCGACCGACCATAGTCCCTTTTAACAATCATCCAATTATCTCACCGTGGGGTCACGACTTAGCGCTATCGAATTCTTATGCCCCCTGTTTCGTGATATACATGTTGCACACAACACTTCCGTGATATACATTTTGCACCAAACACTTTCGTCATTTACAATTCAACCCCGATTCACAAAAGTTTCAAACCATTTATCACTCTCTTCAATCCCCGCCACATTCATTCCCTTCCCAATGCACATTAGTTATGATTTTACTAGCGACAACTCAGCACATAGGTTCGCTCATTTGCATTAATAAGAAAAAAAGACATTCAAGTTGATTTTCATACCTAGCCAATTCTATGGCCACTGGTTCTCGAGTTGGTGCAACCGAACTCTCATTCCCCGTGTTCTGTGATATACATCTTGCACCCTAAACTTCCCTGATCTACAATTCCATACTTAGCCAACTTTATGGCCACAACCTTTACTATACCTGGGTTCACAAAAATTTCAAACCATTAGTTGGTCTCTTCAACCCCTGCCACATTCTCTCCCTTTCCAATGCACATTCATTATAATTTTACTATCGGCAACTCAACACACAAGTTTTCTTATTGGCATTAATAAGAAAGAAACACATTCAACCACAAGTTACAGGAGTCCGACCCACCACCGTTTCTTTTCATACCTAACCAATTCTATGGCCACCAGTTGCCGAGTTGGCGTAACCGAACTTTCCTTCCCCCTTTTTCGTGATAAACATATTTCACCCAAAACTTCGGTGATCTACAATTCCATAGTTAGCCAACTTTATAGCCGTCGATATCCGGGTTGGTGCTATTATAAATCTTGCACCCAAAACTTTCGGCATCTACAATTTCGTGATGTACATCTTGCACCAAAAAATTTCGTGCTCTACAATTCCTCTAGCTCGCAAGCTTCACTCTACCCGACTTCACAAATATTTCAAAGCATTTATTACTGCCTTCCATCCCCGCTACCTACGCGCCCTTCCCAAGGCACATGGATTATGCTTTTGCTAGTCACAACTCAACACACATGTTTGAAAAAGATTGGCACTGCTTTGCTTAGTGACAACTCACGACACAAGATCGAAAGGATTGGCAATGCACATTAATTATTAAATTACTATTCAATGTAATTTCAGTATACCTTTTAATATTTACAATTTTATTTATTATTTCATTTCTAAAAAACAATTGAACATAACTTTTTGATATTTTTTAAACATCTATTCTAATTAATGTTTACTTACCATACTGTTAATTTCAGTTTTTTTAACAATATTACTCGGCTCTCCCCATTTTCCAAAAATCACCTTATAATCTATTTGACAGGGACTACGCTGCCACACAACACTTGTTTTCCTTAGGATCCACCTCATTGGACGATGTTGCCTCAATCAATGCCATGCATCTCTCCTACATTCATTCGATGATAGATATTTCATATGATAGGTTTCCCTAGTTTAGTGCCCTTTGTCTTTCAACACCCATCATAAGCTCTTTCATTTGGGAGTCCCATTTTTTGAGATCTACTATTGAGCCTCATTTATTGTTCCTACAAGTTTTTGGTTGTTTCTTGTTCGAACTCTCATCCACTTATTTGTTATGTGTGTTGCTTTGTTCCTTGCACCATTTTACTTGTTGATTCTTGCTTCATATACTCACTATTGGTCACATCATTTGCTTGTAACTACTATCTTATGGAGTTCCATCTACATGTGGACAATCACCACTCAAGATAAGATGTGCACCAATGTGGCTCAATAAAATATGCAAGGGAGCTCTAAATTAATACATTGTAAGAAACAATGGTTAATGTTTTGAAAACAGGGTAGAAATCTAAGTGGACTTGAGTTTAGGGTAAAACTACATGGTAAAGCATGCTTGAGCTATATAACAATTTTGGGATGGTGAGATTCTTGAAAAATCTTGGTTATAGGATGCAAGTGTTGGAGGTGATGACTGATGCTTTACGATTCCACTTCTTCACTCACGTGAACATCACCATATGCAATGAGTTCTAAGTTGACTATTCAACTTGATAAAAAAATGATCTTTCTAATCAATTTTCATATTTAGTTAATTATACTTATATTACTAGATCTTCAAGAAGATTAATTTCAATAAAAACAATTACATTATAAACCCCTTAAGCTCACTTTTCTCATAACACCTTTCAAACATGTGTTGAAGAAGAAAGTGTGAGTGGAATAATGCATTACATAGACATCCAAAGAAATCGCTTGATCATAAATCCAAGAGAAGACGATCTTTAATAATGATTCAAATGTGAATTGGTTGAAATAATAAAAACGACCACTTTATAGGTTCTAACCTAGAATCTTTCCCAAGGCATATGGAGCTTGTACAACTTGAGTGGGCCTAATGGTTAAGAACATGTGTTTCCTCCTAGGAGGTCACATGTTCAAATCCAAAGGGGGGTAGGGTATGTACACCTACGTATACTTTATCATTCAAATCCATTCACAAAGGGCCCTCCTTGTCCCACAAACACACCCGTGACCTTAAAATTAGATTATTATTATTATTATTATTAAATATTTTTTTAAAAGGGAAAGGAGTTAATGATAATATTTCCAAAATATATACTTTATTGTGTTCCTTCATGTTATTAAAAAACAGTAACAATGGTAAGTCTTTGGGATGGATCCTTATTAGTCTTTGTCTTACCATGGATTATAGTTTTTTGTACGAAGTCCACTTGGTTTGACTTCATATTTGTTTGTTATTTTTTTTAATTTTCAATGTTTGGTGAAAAATGTTTATTATTTTGATTTGTTATTTAAATTACATGTTTTTTTTTTTTACAATGTCAAAGATTCATATTTTTTGCTTGGTCCATACATAATGATTTGACTAAATGTGTTCAGGTGGAAGGAAATATATTTGACATATTTGTTAGACTTGCAAAACTTTTTCAAAAACCAAAATTAACAAGTTGTATTATTTGTCCACGCTCCCACTTAATTATGTTCTAACATGAATTGTTCTGACATGATTTTGATTACATTAATGAAACTCCAATTGAAAAAACTATTTTCGATGAACATAATTATGCTCTCTGACAATTGAGAAGGGTATTCCACTTGGTAGGTTGCATGGAGTCATTTCTTGATCCTCCACCACATGCTCCACCTAATCCCTTAGGGAGTAAATTACCTATGCTATTGACTATTGAACAAGCTATCAATCTAGTGAGCCGACTTGAATGCTGCAACTTGAGGTAGTCGAGAAAGAAAAGAGAGAGGGTCCAAAGCCTTAAGTATTTTGAGGGTGAACCATATCCAAATAAGAATGATAGGCGAGAGAGGCTTAATTCTTCCATTGCATGATTGTATTGATTCATACCATATCCATGTGATACGATGAAAAGCTACCTAAAAATTTGATTAGTGTTGTTGAGACAACATGAAACTAGAAGTGCTACTTGTATCATACTTAATTTAATTATATATGAGTGATTTTTGGGGTGAGTAAGGAATAAATAATGCAAAAACACATACCATTCTCCACTTGACTTCCTTTCTATTAGGTCTCCTCCCCCTAGCAGTTGTGAGCTAGACTCGTCAGGTTAGGAAGGATAAGAGAGGTTAGATATAGGCATGCATTCGATTTATTGGTAGGGGAATCTCTTTCTATGACTCACTATGAGGTGTTTTAAGGTTGTTTTCCTTTCGAATTGAAGGTAGATGGGGAGGGGAAGAGACAACTTGATAAAGGAAGGGAATAACTAGCACTATAATTCAATATAACAAAAACTCACCACAAATATGAAAACTCCGGTATGTGATGTCATCCTCTTGGACCCAATCCCCTCTCTATAATGCCTCCCTACAAAAATTGCAAGTAATCAATTAATGAAAAAATATAATTCCTAAAATGAAATTCATATTTGCATTAAAAAAAATAATGAAAATGGAAATCTAACTAAGATCTAGCCATAAAATTGTACCTAAAACAAAATTTCAACAAACATCTCTGTAATTATCCCCATTATCCCCAATGTGATGAAAAATAGAGAAACATGAGACTCATACATGTGAAATTCTTCAAGTAGAATACTAATTAATTCCAGAATTAACAACCTTACCATAGGCAAGAAGTAGTAACAACCCTCCATATCTCCTATAACCCCTTTATTTTATTTTTCGTTTCAATCTTAAATGATTTATTTCCATAAGTAATAATTTATGATATATAATTTTGAAATTCACATGTAGTAATAAAAAAACAATAAAACAATGAGAAAAAACAATGAAACAGTGAGAAGGATGATTTTTCCATTGCTATATCAAGAAGAGATAATTAATTCAGTTTATTTACACCTTCAGAAATTTGATATATAACATATTATTGATCTTTCTTCTAAATGGAACTAGGTTGTACATAGTCTCTTCACTAAGAAAATAAAGTTCAAAGTTCAAAATGCTCATTTTCAAACTATAAACATTGTCAATAGATTGAACTTATAACCTGTGTCTTTTCATCAAGACAATTGTGGATAATCCACAACCTAATCAATATAATATTACAAAGATCCGTTGTCTCCAAACCTTTTAACCTTATCAAATCCATAACAACTGGAGCATAGTATTCAATTTTCCCATCTAGTTACTAATTTCCAAACCAATTTTAAATTATAAACAACGATCTTCATATGGTTCAAAAACATCAATGAAATACTAGGCATAAGAAAGATATATTATGTTAAAACAACAGAAGTATAATTGTTTATTATAACAAAAGAAAAAACAAAGTCAAGAGGGTTAGTTCATTGTTTCTGCAGTGACCAAAATTGTCTGTGTAATTTAACTATGCATTATCTTCCAAATTGTAAATATATATATAGATAGATAGATAGACAGATAGATATGGACGAAACATTATGGTTTTTTATCTTCTGCAATGAAAAATTCAAGTTTATCATTCATAGTAATATAAACACAAAGTAATATGAATTTTGTATTCTAAATGGAAATCTCCAGTTCATCATTCATACTATTCTCCAATCATGATGTAGTAAACATAAATATATGTTGAGAAGTCCAATATAATATAGTAAATCTCTATATTTCATCTTTTCAGTATCAAAAAGTAAATTAACATAGATTAAAAAAATGATAAGTAAATTATGGGTGAGGAATCTTCATGGTTTTGACAAGCAACTAAGAATCCTCCAAAAATTTTGCTGCAATACTAGCATGACTATTAATATTGATAAAATAAAATTCATGATAATTAAATCCAATAAGATCACCTAAGATACTTTTGTATATAACAACAACAACTTGGAAATATTTTGTATTAATTTCTTTTTCCAATAATTCTTTCATATACATGATAACCCTTGACCAGAGAAGAAGACTGCATGCTGCTAGAAACAATAAAAACAATAATTTGTGCATGTTACTTGGGAAATTAAATGCTAACCCCACTAAAGTGTATTCTATGAACAAAGGATGTTCAATACAATGAGGGAAAATCTAGTTGAATCACCTCTTCATGATTCAAGGAGAAAGGGCAATGGAAATACCACCATTGGCATGCCTACAAATTAAATCCTATGCCACATTATAAAATAGAAATGCACCAACCACCACATATATTTCAATGCATTTGAAAAGGGTAGCAAACTTGATGCAATCTTTATTTCCCAGGAATAAAATAAAGGTGAGTACAAGCCCATACCATTCAACATGCAATATATCAATAAAACGAAATGCAATTAAAAAGGTAGCAAACTTGGATGCAAGGGTAGAAAACTTGGATGTAATCTTCATTTCCCAGGAATAAAATAAAGGTGAGTACAAGCCCATACCATTCAACATGTAATATATCAATAAAATAAAACGAAGTGCAATATTGAAGTGACCTAAAGGGCAAAAGACAATCTAAGGCATATGGCTTGTGTACCTTCCAATCTTTCAGTGGTTGGCATAGATACATATCAATCTGGGTATAATTGCCTTCCCTACCTTGTATAAATCCATCTTTCTATGGGACTTCAATATTCAAATAGGTAACAAGAAAAGAAAGAGTAGTTGTGACCCATATTCAATTGTATCCATGTATGTCAAAGAAAGTAGCATTAGTAGTTTCAATGGCTATTGTATTTGATTCATAAATATGACTAAAAGCTAAATCTTATATATGGAATTTAGTCACTCAATTTCAATTCAAAATAAAAGTGCAAGATTCATTATTAATCAAGCATGGGAATAAGACTCTATTATGAAGGTACACATTAAGGCACATAGGATAGTTCCAAAAGTAGTAGAGAGAGCAAGAGGGAAAGACATTCAAAATGAAAGATAACATTTAGGGACTAGTAGTAGAGGAACTGCATACATGATATGAACAAGAAAATGATGGGGATAACAACATGGTAGGAATAGGAGAGAGAATAGTTCCATTCAAACATATTATTATTTCTTTATATATGTATGTAATGAATAATAGTCAACCTTTGTGTTCATAAGTTTGGTGGGTTGGTCCTACTTCACAACCCCCTTAAGCGAAAAACTCTTCTCGAAACTTGGTTGACAATAGCTCTATAGGGTTTTACAATATAGTTGCTAAATGTTGCAATTACAAAGAAAATATCACATTTAATAAACAAATAGATAATCCAATATAATGGATATTTATCCATAATATACAAAGGCAAGGAAACCGACAACAATTACCAACACACAAACAAAGTCATAAAAATTACTAGTGAAGTGGCAACAATTTACCCAACAATTACCCATAGCAAACATATTTCCATTCAGAATGCAATGTGTTGAAAAATAGAGTATTTTAAAAAGTTGTAGACTATTTGATGACACATTAAGTACAAAAATGAATAAAATTCCAAAAATTCTATATACATTAATTGCAAAAATGATTAAGTAATCATTTGATAAATTTCTCATAAAAACAAACTAGAACTTACAAATGCAACATATATGAACTATGAATTATCATATATGGCCACGTTATCCTCCGCCACTCTCTATGAATTATCATATAACACATTTGAAATGCATATACACATAATTGTAAGTACTTATATTGAAAAAAAACTAATCATTTTACAATTAAGTTATGATGCATCCAATCACAGTTACAAACTTTCAAACATGCTTGATACCTGTGAATCGCCAACTGGAACATATTCCAAGATGGTTGAAAAAGGTTGCTCCATACGTAAGGTCCTCTCTCGGTTCCTAGTTCCCCTATATATATAACATTTTTAAATAATTTAATGAATTAAAATTAAATGAATGACACTTTAAATCATAGTTTTAAACTTTGAAACATGCAATACCTATGAGCTTCCAACTGGAACATTTCCCGGTATGCAAGAGGGTTTACTCATACCCAAACTCCCTCCCCCACCACCGTGAGATTTGAAAATTTGAATTGTAAGACATTTCATTTTTAAATTAAAATTTTAAATGACACTGCAATTTTGATAACTAAAAAAGTTTTGAACATCGAATTATACTTGTGAAGTCCCAACCTTTGAAAAATATCCCGTTCTTAGTGATGATAGTCCAAAATTTAATGATGAATCATTTAACATTCGAGTGAACTGAAATTAATGAACATAAACATTTTTTGTTATTTCAAAAGTTGCGATGATGTGGATTGAATAAAAAAAGAATTATCATCGAATGCATGAAACATTTGATAATTGTAATACATATCGATCCAATGCTCTCTTTCTCATGCCCAATTAAATCTTGCCAACCATTGCGACAAAACTTTGGATAAAATCGTACCTCATCGAGGCTCATGCGGTCTATCTCATCATCCATATTATTAAAAAAACTTTCACGTGCATTGGATCATGCTCTATACTAGCAAAAGATGAATTTAAATTATCCTCTATTGCATCCCTCACCTCCTAGACAACTTGTGAAATGGCCTCCATCTTTGAATATAAACAAACCACCCTTGGTGGAAAAGATACCAAGGGTGGTGGAGGTCTAGGCAATGTTGGATCTCGAAATGCACCTGTCCAATTATATGTTTGACCTTTACCAACACCATAATATTTGGATGGTAGGTTGGTATAATCAAAGTGCATATTCTAAAAAAACTATGCATAGATAGATCTTGCAAAATAAATCGACACCTCATCATTCCATGTAAATCTACTATACACTGCCAAGAATCGATCACAAATATGGCTAGCAATGTTAGGGTGCTTGAAATATTGTACCTTCAACATTGGTCACTTTGGTCCTTCCTTAAAATTAAACATTGATCTAGCTTGATGTTTTGAAACCCTTTTCTCTATTTCGGGACATCTATCAGGGCCCATCACCACTTGCTTGTACCTCCTCATAAAATCAATGAAACTATTGGTCGTTGTCCCAAGCCTCTCATATGCATCAATAAATTTTCTTAGAGAATACAAAACAATCTCCAAACATTGTCTACTCTTTGTAGGGAGATCCAATTGCTCAAGATCATCCTTCAACTTTGCATGGTGGTTTGTGAAACATTGAAGGGTCAATTCTTAAAAATTTCCTTCCCAAGGAATCTCCTTGCCAATGTCTGAGGGATAGGTGGTGATAGGGGTATAATCTTAATTTTGTTGAAAATGCACCACTGGTTCACCTTCACCCCCACCCTCTGCTCGATATTCACCCTCTGCTTCATTATTGCCCCCAACATTAGCCCAATCCTCTACAAATATAGAAACATTTGTATATAGTTACAATAATGCATGAAAACATGTCCATATGCACTTGATTTATATAAAAATATAAAAAATAAAAGCAATTTACCGACCATCGGTTGTTGATGTGATTGGGGTTGTAAATTGGTCGATTGGGTGAATGTCTATTCAAACTTGCCCCAAAATCATCACTAGAAAATGATCGCATTGATCCATAATGAAATGGACCAAATTGAGAACCACCTGCAAATGGTTGTGCTCTCTCTCACGATGCACTTTCTCATGATGATTTACCGAATGATGCATCTGAAAATAAATTTATCAAGTATGATGAATTTTATCAATTTCAAAACTTATGAAAACAAGATAAATATGAAAGTATGCACACAATTAAACATGTTCATATAAACATATATATCTTGATCTCCAACATGACTAGATCTAGATGAATTTGACATTCTTCTAGACTGACTAGATCTCCTTGTTTCACTAAACTCCCTTGTGTGACTAGTTGCCCCTGCCTGACTAGGGTTCTTTGTCGAACTAGGGGTCCCTGACAAGACTAGGGGTCCCTACTAGACTAGGGGTCCCTATGCAACTAGGGGTCCTTGTCAAGCTAGGGTCCCTTTATTTATTTCATTGGACAACCTGAATCATTTGCAAGGAATATTTGGAGACTCATGTTGCAACGACTCCTCTCAATCCATATATATTATATATGTACCAAGATGCAAATCTATGATAAGAAACAATTGCATGTGTCATAAGAAAATTATGTTAATCAATTGTCAATATTTTAATTTACATCATGCAAAACATTGTATCTCTTCCACATCCTAAGATATAATGAAATCTAAAAAAGAGAAGGTTAAAAACCCATAGCATTATGAGATCATCCCAAAAAAATTATCACGTGTCTACATTAATACGAGATTGTTTAAGTCTCTAGGGATTTCTTGGAGTTTCCAAGACTTGGAGAGTTTGACAGAAAGTTGAAAAATTTTACCAACACTAGACCAATTTGGTGAAGAAACCATTCTATGCCACTGGTTGGTGGTCTCTATATGAATGAAGAGGGTGATGATAACCATGTATACAATTTAACATTCAATTCTAACATTCTTAGGTATTGAAAAACATCAAAAGACTACAATTTCTTTAAATTCCATTATAGTATGAAGTTTAAGTGCATGTATATCCATCAAGTTGTGGTATAGAGGTTGAGAAGATATATTAAGAAATATATAGAGCCTAAACTATTGAAGAGTTGTATAATAAAGTGCATGCTTCCATTCGAGCAAACCCATTAATCAAACTCACTGAGAAACATGTCCCTAAAGTGTAGAAGCATTACTTGACAATGAAACTAACCTATGAAGAGATTAAAGGTAAAATTAATTGCTTGGTTGAATGCTTTGAATGCTGGTGTTGATGAAGAGAATGATGAATAAATTATTAAATTTATTGGATCAACTATTTCTTGTAAGGATGAGTAAGAAAAGGACCAAATAATTGGCACATTATTAAAATCATTCATTGGTAGTAGTAATGTGAAGGAATGGTCACATCCTAGGCTATCTATTTAAATGGAGGATGTCAACATTGATTACAATTGAACCCAATTTATTTTCGAACTTTTTTTCATATCTTGCTAGTAATGATAGGAACTCTGACCTAATATGGACCTTATTATTCGTTATTATATCCCAAATGATTGCAAGGCTAACTATAGGGGAGTGGCCTCAACCATAAGTTCATAGAATTTCCCACTAGGAGTTCCATTCTCATAGATATCATGAGTAGTTAAGGAAAAATTAAAAGGAAACCACAACTTACCAAGCCTCTAATTATTCATGGACTAACGATATTGAGTCTTTTACTTTTATTATTGTCTATCATCTTTTTCAATTATATGAACTCGAATTATATGACAGATTGAGGAAAATCCCCCTACAAATGATTTCAATCCCTATATTGTTGCAAACATTTGAGAAATCACTAAAATTATCATTGGTTGTTACAACAACATCTCATGAGAACCTAGGTAAATTTTATTTGAAATTATGTAATAATATAGTAGTAGATGCAAGGTTAAAAGGAAAAGACACATGCCACAAAGACATTCAATCAAAGGTTCAAGACGAACTTTAACTATGAAGGATTTCTAACCAATAAATGAACCATTTCCAACATGAAACTATGACTAATATGAACTTTGAGAAAGGAACTATGACTAACAAGAACTTTGATCGACAAATGTTGGTTAGGAACTCTAAATAGGGAACTATGAAGGAATATTGATAGGAACTCTTAGGTCACATGTGTTTCCTCCTAGGAGGTCACATGTTCAAATCCAGAGGGGGGTAGGGTATGTACACCTCTGTATACTTTAGCATTCAAATCCCTTCGCAAAGGGGGCCCCATGTCCCACAAACAAGGGGATCTCATACACCAATTTGGTGTTTGGATTCACCGTGACCTTAAAATTAGATTATTATTATTATTATTAAATATTTTTTTTAAAGGGAAAGGAGCTAATAATAATATTTCCAAAATGTATACTTTATTGTGTTCCTTCATGTTATTTAAAAACAGTAACAATGGTAAGTCTTTGGGATAGATCCTTATTAGTCTTTTTCTTACCGTGTATTGTAGTTTTTGGCACGAAGTCCACTTGGTTTGACTTCAAATTTGTTTGTTATTTTTTTTACTTTTCAATGTTTGGTGAAAAATGTTTGTTATTTTGATTTGTTATTTAAATTACATGTTTTTGTTTTTTTTTACAATGTTAAAGATTCATATTTTTTGCTTGGTCCATACATAATGATTTGACTAAATGTGTTCAGGTGGAAGGATAATTGTGATTACATTAATGAAACTCCAAGGGAACAAACTATTTTCGATGAACATAATTATGCTCTCTGACAATTGAGAAGGGTATTCCACTTGGTAGATTTCATGGATCCATTGCTTGATCCTCCACCTAATCCTCCACTTAGGGAGTAAATTACCTATGATATTGACTATTGAACAAGCTATCAATCCGGTGAGCTGACTTGAATGCTACAATTTGAGGTAGTTGAGAAAGACAAGAGAGAGGGTCCAAAGCCTTAAGTATTTTGAGGGTGAACCATATCCAAATAAGAATGATAGGTGAGAGAGGCTTAATTCTTCCATCACATGCTTGTATTGATTCATATCATATCCATGTGATACAATGAAGAGCTACCTAAAAATTTGATCAGTGTTGTTGAGACAACATGAAATTAGAAGTGCTACTTGTATCATACTTAATTTAATTATATATGAGTGATTTTATGGGTGAGTAAGGAATAAATAATGCATATAACTGGAAAAAAACACATACCATTCTCAACTTGCCTTCCTTTATATTAGGTCTTCTCCCCCTATTAGTTGTGAGCTATACTTGTCAGGTTAGGAAGGATAAGAGAGGTTAGATATAGGAATGCATTCGATTTATTGGTAGGGGAATCTCTTTCTATGACTAACTATGAGGCGTTTTAAGGTTGTTTTCCTTTCGGTTTGAAGGTAGATGGGGAGGGGAAGATCCAACTTGAAAAAGGAGGGGAATAACTAGCACGATCCATCCGGAGGGAGGGGAATAAGTGATGAATTTTTAAAAATTAATAAATAAATCAACAAACAAAGACCTCATTTGATTCTACAACTATTTCTTTAAGACCTCATTTGATTCTACAACTATTTCTTTGATTAAATTACTCTTTGATGAAATTCATCTATTATAATAGTTATAAGGAAATGAATACGTACCAAATTCTAGGGCTACATGATTTTCTTCACCCTTAGTTTTTTATGTGTTGTTGGTGTCACATGACATAAAATATTAATGCATGAGAGGAAGGTATCACATACCAAGGTTGAAATGAAGATAAAATCGAGTTATTCGACACCCATTGAATTTGATTGAATTTTTCTAATCTTCACATGTCAAAAAGAGGGCTCTGACAAATAAACAACAAGAATAATGCATTCATGATCCAACTTTGCTATCCCCCTTGCTTACTTTATTATTGGTGGAGGTACTTAGACCTCCTATGATTCCTACACCATTTGTAGTGCTAAGTGACTACTACTACATCTCTTCCATTCAGATTTCTGTTGAGAGATCCATATCTAAAAGCTCCACCTACACTCACATTAACATATACAATCTTTTTCATTGATGTTTGCATGTACCATCCACTAGTTGAATTTGGCAAATAAATGACTACATGACTAAAACTTTTAGTCACGACATGAAAAAATGACTAAGTTCTACTATTTTTTTGAAACACAATTACAAATGACTAAATAGATGACTAATTTGATTGTCGGGGAAAAAACACATCTAAATAATTAGTCACACAAATAGCAACGACTAAATACATGACTAATTTGATTGTTGGGTAAACACAACTAAATAAATATTAGTCACACAATATAATTTGCAAACTTTGTATACACTATAGTTATGTGGATGATTTAAAATATATTAATCAATGGTTATGAAAAATATATCATATTTTGTAATATCATAATATTGTTTTTATAATAATTCCTGCTATCATTTCACTCATTGCACAACATACTTTCACTACATATGACATATGTTGACAATTAATGTATTCAAACTACTCTTTGAAGTGGTGGGAGAATAGGGTATCACATTCATAATTTGACGAGGGCGCGGAAGGTGGGAGAATACGGTGTTCTTCATAATTTCACGAGGGCGAAAAGAAGGTGGGAGAATACGACACACTTCAGGTAATTATACAACTAGTCCATGGGTGCAGAGGGCATGGGTGTAGTGGTAAATATTCGATAGGGCAGAGGGAGGTGTGTTTGGGGTTTCAGGTAATATACAACTAGTCCATCGCCACAGAGGGAGTGGGTGCAGTGGTAAGTATTCGACAATGCAGAGGGAGGTGTATTTGGGGTTTCCAGCCTGACCAATATTGCATAGAGGGAGTGGGTGTAGTGTTAAATATTCGACAGGGCAAAGGGAGGTGTAATTGGGGTTTTCGGCCTGACCAATATTGGATCTCACGAGAAGTATTGGAGCCGGTGAGGTCTAAATTGGAGCTATAGCTAACCAGAGGAGAGGGGTTTTAGTTAATTGGACCATTAGAGCTTAGAGTCGGCCAAAGGAGAGGGGTTTTAGTTAATTCAAGCGTTGGAGGTTATATAGGTATATAAGAAACTACCATGGTGGATAAAAATGTTGTTGAGAGGACGTGGAGACTTCTCAAAAGGTGAAGTAAGAATTCGAATTTGGAGGGGCCTTCTTCAGCGAAGTCATAGGTAAACATATTTTTGTTTGCAAACCCTAGATGCTTTCTTGTATTTTCTATTTTTGTATTGGGATCTATTCCTTTCAGAATATTTACATTTGCAAACCCTAGATATTTATGTGGATAATGAATCCACATCTATCAATTGAAAACTACCATCACTCTACACCTCGTTAGAAATTGACCATCTTGTTTTCGTGGGGTGGGTGATTCGGTGCTTATGAGGGTAATTCTGGTGGTTCCAATTTCCAGTTCTTAAGTGAGGTGAGGTGTTGTTTTGTGAGAGGTGAGGGGATAAAGGCTAAAATTGAATGGCTTAAGTTGAAATTCTAAAGGTGAAATTATTCTGTTGAAAGGTGAATGGAAGACTTCTGGTTAATGGTGAAAGGATCTCTCAAGCCCCGACCCTTGAGAGAGACTTTCACCATTATGTATGCATTTGAAGGCCTCACCCTTAGTAGCCAATGTGAGCATTAGAAAGCCTTGAAATCTTATACTTTGTTCAATGTTGAGACTCTTAAATTTCTACCATATTTCTTGTACTTGCACCTTATTTATATCTTCTCTTAGTTAAACATTCAATTTTTTGATAGACACTCAGTTCTTTTTCTCTCTTCTTTCAAAATTGATTGGGTTGTTTTTTTTCACTCCCACTTTTTGTGCTTACATTGCATGTATTTTTATATAGAGAGTAAGGAGTAAGTTTTATTTGAGGGATGGATGATAAGTCCATTCCATGTCTTCCATAGGATTATGTATGTCTTTGAAGGCCTCACCATTAGCAGCCAAAATGAGCACTAGAAGCCTTGACATCCTCTCTTTTGTTCAGTGTTGAGACTCTTAAATTTCTATCATGTTTCTTATACTTGCACATTATTTATATCTTCTCTTAGTTAAACATTGAATTTTTTTATATTAGACACTTAGTTCTTTCTCTCTCTTCTTTCAATATCGATTGGGGAGTTTCTTTTGCATTCCCACTTTTCGTGTCTACATTGAGTTTATTGTTTTAGTCTCATTGGCCTAATTTTATGGTCATTCATTGGACATTACTAAAATTATATTACCTTACCTTATCTTATAAAGACTCAAATTGACATCAATGATTCCAAAGAACTATTGCAACACATTTGAGCTTAATGTTTCTAAATGACTATTGCAAGATATTTTCAAATGGTATTTTATGAATGTATTATTATATGATGTGTGGATTTACCTATTTAAATTACAAATTATATGATTGGATGATGCATTGTCTTCATTTTTTATTAGTCATAATTCATTATTAATAAAATTACATTTTTTTATTTTTATTTTTATATCTTATTTATACGCGAGATAAAATAAATTCCCTATGTTCTCTACCCTAATGTACTTTGAAATTTTATTAATCACTCTAGTGATTCTAAAAAATTGTGTCCCCGTATTCCTTTCCTTGAATATTTATGAATATGAGACACAGACACAAATAGGTTTGGAATGCATCACTGGAAATATGCAAATAGTTGTAACCCTCAAGAGCAATGAAATAAAGGCCTTAATGGGTATGTACTATCATTTCAAAAAAATTATAATTACATGAGACCAAAATTTTACATGAAAGGAGAAAATATGCACTTGGATCTTAAATATCACTAAAAAAGAGGTGCACATAAGGATCCCAATACTAAAGCAAGTTCTTCTAAGAAATTTAGTAAGTCCAAATTGCTTGATCTTTTTTCCTCTATAATGAACCTTGAATTTATTGTTCCCATTTTGATCGACATGACATATAATATGGTTTCCAATTCCAATATTGCATGCCACATACAACAAATATTTCCAATTCTACATAAAATAGTTGAGAAACCCAATTCAATGTTGAGGTTTTAGTTTATAATTGATTTCTAAAAGTCTTATGAATGAAAAAAATTAAAACAGGCTTGGATATCACAACAACCCTTTTGTGCGTGCAAGGATGTTAAAAATTTTCATTTGGTTTACTAAGTTGATATACATTTTAAACAATTCACACCGTAGTATTTTATTTTGATAAAGATTAGTTCGAAGGGGATTGTTGCATATTTTTGTTCATGTTCCCATATTTCTCCTAGTGGGGGAGGCAGAATGAAAATCCCTAAAGCCCTTCTAAATTCAACTCTCATTGGTCTAAGGATATTGAATTTAGGGATTTGTGTGATAGTAAATGGAAACATATGGACGATCAATTGGAGGAATCTGTTACATTTTAATTTAGTGACAATTTTAAAATTGTAAAAATAAAATTTGTTTAGTGGGCCAAATCTAAACGCAACGATCCATAAGAGTAGACATGGATACCGGAAGAAGAAATTTATAACATCTTCAAACCTAACATGAATGGAATTTTCAAATGAAGAACAGATAAGTAACTTAAATCTTTTGGAGCCATGAAAAAATGAGTTTCTTGACTAGGAAGAATCAAAATGGAGGCAAAAAACTAGAGTAGCTTGGGTAGCTTGGGGAGATGAAAACACCTAATTTTTTCACAACTATGCAAAGATGATGAAAATATCAAATACCATTTGGAGTGTTAAGAATGAGGCATGAGGGAAATATCATAGGTTTTA
This sequence comes from Picea glauca, assembly GCA_000966675.3. Taxonomy (NCBI): domain Eukaryota; kingdom Viridiplantae; phylum Streptophyta; class Pinopsida; order Pinales; family Pinaceae; genus Picea; species Picea glauca. The sequence continues at coordinate 13,912 of JZKD02S0504298.1, read as the reverse complement.
TGAGATGGTTGAGGTGAAAACAAATCATTTCAATAAGCTTTTTAAGAAACCTCATAGAGAAAATATTGTTGACATAATTTAAATGGAATTTTTTTCCTAGTTTTGTAAATCAGGATAATCTTCCACATCTGTCAATTGAAAACTACCATCAATCTGCACCTCGTTAGAAATTGACCAACTTGTTTTCGTGGGGTGGGTGATTCAGTCTTGTGAGGGTAAGTCTGTTGGTTCTGACTTTCAGTTCTTAGGTGAGGTGAGGTGTTGTTTTGTGAGAGGTGAGGGGCTAAAGGCTAAAGACAAATGGATTAAGTTGAAAGTATAAAGGTGAAATGATTTTGTTGAAAGGTGAATGTAATTATTTTGGTTAATGGTGAAAGGCCCCTACGAGAATGTCTTTATCCCCTCTCTGAAGATTGTTTCTAGTTGGTATATTGACTAATTCATCTCCTCAAACTCCTAATTGATCATAGGTTGGCTGAGGACTAATCGTCCAGCTCCTTCAACTCCTATTCCAACTCTTAATCTCTTGGTTGACTGTGCCACTAAACATTTCCTATATAGATTTCTTATGCTACTAAAACAAAATTTTCAAATACATGGAAGTCATAATTAACTTTCTATGAGTCAAGGTTAACAAATAAATCAGGGTACAATGTATACAAAAATTCAGAGTTTGGGTAATAAAAAGTTTCCTTAGCATATGAATCACTTTCTTTCTCAGGTATTGTAATATGTTCCATGACAATACATCCAATAAACATACCCTTGTTATTACATAAATCCAAACTCTAAGTGTCCATGAAAACTAGTGGTATATTCTCAGTTATTGCACAAGATGGTTGATCAAGAGCCATATGCTTAGTTTGTTCAAAATATTTGTCAAAAGAAAGGGGTCTATTGTTTTCAATCACCGAAGAATTATTTAAATATTCTATAGATAAGAGTTTCATTTTGCTAGTAGGTGAAGAGTTTTCCTCTTACTAATATTCCTCTTGTTGCTCTTCAATTATAATCGGTAAGTCAACAGATACCTCATGTAGAACAATGTTCATTCTTCTAGTCCAAGATATATCCTCCCATGTATTTATTCTTCTACATGATCATTACTACTTGTAGAAACATGGACTTCTCCAGCTAGCTATGTCCATTTTCATGAAGGGGTTTGTGGTTACACATAGGGTCCTCTTGGTCATGGATACACTAGGAGAAATAATAAATAGAGGCACCGTAATCTATGTTTTTGTTGGTTAGAAGACCATGTCTATGTTGGTTGGAAAACCTCAGTGAGAGATATATATGATGCCTGTGTTGTTGTGTTGAAGCTAGTGGATCTAAAATAGAATCACAAGTGTGATCACTTTCTAGCATTCTTCAATATCATAAAAATGGAACTCTGATAGTTTTAGAATCATCAATTTGCAATAAAAGACATAAAATTCGTGAAAAAAAATTATTTCAAGTTCCTTCAAGTGCCCCCAAAACCATTAATCTGCAATAACTTTGCCAAAACTGAGAGTGGGAAGTTCCAGTGAGAAATGCATGCTCCACAAGACTGCCAAACTGCAGAGGATTCAGATCTACCAAGGTTGATAAACTCCTACTTCTACGACACCTTTCTCATTTCCTATTAGCTTCTATGAGCAATGATTTCTTCGCCCAACCTCTCTTCACAACTAGAAAATGCAAACTCATAGACTAGCTTACTTCCTTATCAATGTTGTTGTTGTTAACAACAACTTAGTTGATTTTGTGCCATTGTACTATCTAAATTACATGAGATTTGTTAATTAACATATCAAATTAATATTGGAATGCAGAACATCAAAGATGATTCAAATTCAAAGGTTGACAATGAATGAATACCATGCATATGATGAGAGAATAGCCGATAAAAATTATATGGACAGATATCCATGTCCATGTAATGATTGTCTTGGTGGAAAGGTGAGAAAAAGAAATTTGATTTATCGACATATGATAAGACATGGACATAGTGTTGTAAGTACCATTTTGTGTTGAAGCTCTACTCAATTAACATAACAAATGTGGGTTGATTTATTTTTGTCCAAGACTGAAACTTGATTTTGTTTATGAACCTTGCAAGGACAAGATGAGGCCTCCCTTCAACTAAGTCTCGTGTTCCAATATTTACTACTTTGCATCCAATGGACTTTGAAGAATTGAGACAAAGTGTATTATTTTCATTTATTTCTCATGGACTAAGCTTTGGCTTCGTATTTAATGCTCTATCATCGATGGTTCTAGGAACAAACACATTGATCAATTTGCATAGAAGAATGCCATCTTTCACTATATCAAATAGATCATTTGTCATAGGATCAATTGGAAGGTATCTTTTCACCACTGGATCATCTCTAAGGTAGCTATTGATATGATAAAAAAAAAACACATTCTCAGATTCACCAATAGTGTGAAGCAAGGTGGTTGTAGAAGTCTTTAGAAATTCATATTTGTTCTTGGAACCACTTAATTTTGTATCTACCTGTGTCTACAAATTAAGATAAATCTGTAGAAAACCTTTGAAATCCACAATCTCTTTTGCATTTGAATGGTATTTCCCCACAACAAATCCTACTTGCTCCTCGATGAACAAATCCTCAAAAATCTTTCATTTTAGTCATTCTAGAGCTCAAATCCCCAATAATTAATTCACCCTTCTCCTTCTTCATGGATGCATATTGTTATTTTAAAGTTTGAAGCTCCACTTGGGTGAACTGGCTCTGAAGCCAAGGATATGAAACCAATACTTCCACATAGCCCTCCACTTTCATTATCAAGTGGTAAGGAAGCCTCTGAAGTATTGTCATCAATAACAATGTTTGAGAAACTGCTAGTTACACTTTCATTTTCACTGTCTGAAATCCCTGCATCTTCACTGGTTTGTTTTGTAAGACTCCAACGCATAATGCTTGCAATCAATATAATATGTATCATTTTAGGATTGACCTCAACAATGTCTTCAGGTAGAAGGAAAACTAAGCATCAAAGCTTCCTTACCACATTGATTATATAGATTGCATTCAACCTCTTTTCTTCCTCGTTCTCGCCTTTTGTGACAATGCATCAGTTCACAACCCTAGGTTCAACATAACTAAGTTTATTATCAAGATTACTTTCTTGATTTGGTATTGCATATGGAAATATATAAATACAAGAGGAATACAAAATAAAGAAGTTTTTTTTATTGAGATAATTTATGTAGGTAATTATTATAAGATGTAAATGTCCACTCCTATACAAGTGGTATCCCTTTGTGTGTGGAAATACAAAAAATAGTCCCATTTTGTGTTGAATCTCTACTCAACAAAACATAACATATGTGGGTTGATTTCTTTTTGTCCAAGATTGAAACTTGATTTTGTTTTTGAACCTTGCAAGGACAAGATGAGGCCACCCTTCAACTAAGTCTCGTGTTCCAATATTTACTACTGTGCATCCAATGGACATTGATGAATTGAGACAAAGTGTATGATTTTCATTTATTTCTCATGTGTGGAGAGCTTGGAAAATTTGATAGCTAGTGCACCCAAGCTAAGAAGGGCTTTGGTGAAAGAGGGAGAATAAAAGAGATTACAACCTCAACAAAAGTTGAAAAAAAAGAAGAGGAAGATGAGCAACAGTTGACTGCCACAACTAGATAGTTTTCTAGAATGTTTAAGCACAAATACACTCTGTTCTTGGATACAGAGGAAATAACCAGGGTAGGACGGTACATAGACATCAGGGCCATGAGTCACATGATAGGTGACCAACTTGCAATTCAAGAATTCTCAAGTCAAGCTTCAAGAATTTTTAAGTGTGGGGTGCATTCCTGTATGATGGAATTTCATGGAAAAGGGGCAGTATCACTACAACTAGAATCAGGAAGAATTTTTAGGATACCAGAAGTACTGTAGATACCATGTATGAGAATCAAATTGCTCTCAATATCATCCTTGGAGCATTAATTCTATGGGTAAATCTTATTTGGTTGTAGTGTACACATTCGTTCAGTTAAAAGTCAAGAAACAAGACCACCTGTAATGATAGGCATAAGTGAATATAGGATATATAAACCATGGGGACAACCTATTTGCAGACTCATAGAAGAAAGAAATGAGTCTTCAAGTCAAGCTGTAAGAGAGCAGGAGGTTATTCTTAGTATACCCACATGGTGGGAATGGACTCAATTGGATGAATGGGGATACTCAAATAATCATGGTACAAGGTGTAGCAGACCCATCCTAGCAGAACAAGTAGAATGTCTGGACAAGTAGACTCAAAGGGAGAAACACATAGTGATGTGGATCCTGGAGAAGACAACTCCAGTGAATTTACCTCCCTCGCTAAGAAGGAGTGTTAGAGTATATATCGGGTAGGTAAATCCTCCTCATTAGGGGTGTCTAGTAATGAGAAGGAAGCCCATATTTTGAATATACAAAAGAAAATTAAATGGTGGGGACCACCTAAATCAAGCTAAGATTGCATCTTAGCCATTGGTGCATCTCAATTCTTGATTAATTCCCCACTCTTGGATCAAGTTCATAATGAGAGGATCTGAGGGCTAGGAATGATTGAGGAAAATATGCTAGGGTTACAAGTAACCTGGAAGACTCACTATCAATATAAGAGAAAAGAGAGCCAGGTTGACTAGAGAGAGAAGGCACTCCAAAGAGGACCGAGACATGTTTTGTAAGATAAAAAACAATAGGAGGTCGATAAGGGACGAGATAGAGACCGAAACTGCCATCGTGGTATTGGGGAATGATCTGATATTGCTGCCTTTTTGCTTACCAAATTTGTCTGCATTATTTATCCTTGCATCCTGGCAATTATCTGAAATGGGAAATCGTT
>JZKD02S0504243.1:0-16904 GCA_000966675.3 Picea glauca | reverse complement strand
ATATATAAAACGCAGCAAGTTCAACCCCATGCCAGGTGCCAAGGAAACTGTACAGGTGTCCAAAGGATGTGATCTTGTTGTTGTTGGTTCTAAAGCTCAGGCCGCATACGCCCACGAAGAGAATTAGAATGTAAGATCACGAGGCAGAGTCTTCAATGCAAATTACCAGGGAACGCGTTGAAAGATTGTTATACATATCACAGGTCTGCAAAGCTTCCAAATCTCCAATGTTAAATTGAATGATGTCCTCAGGTGTTGAAATTTCATGAGAAGGGTATTCAAAATCCGAGCCTTTCAAACTTAAGGTTGTTCGATAGCCCAAGATGTCATGGAGGGTGCCGAGAGTGCCTGTAATTTTTTTATTGTTTTAATTGGGACCCCCGATGCACGTATATTCGTCTATTGATAATAGACAGGAAATCTCTATGAATTGTCTCGGCTGCTTGATAAGGTCACCTGCTACTTTGACAAGATAAATATGGAGGTGGAGGCACTGGAGCGGGTCCAAGATCTAAAGGCGGCTGCAAAGGTGGCCCTGAAACAAACTTATGTACTATGAACCCCAAGAGGTATATGGAGCCATGAGGAAATTGGATGAGACCCAATTTAGGACTGAACCAGTATCAGATATTGATTTGGTTGAAAATGGATACATGGATGTAGAGGAGGAGGTAAAAGTTAACGCAGGACCGAAGATAATTAAATAATTCATAGGACCACCGACCTTCATCGTTACTCCAGAAATTGTGCCAAGTAGACCAACCTTTCCAGAACATAGCACGAGCCTCATGGAGACTCGTATGTCTTTGATTTATAAGCACAGTGATGAAAAAACAAAAGCAAGGGCCATGCTTTGTGATATTTATCACCATGCTATATTGGATAAGTTTTCTATGGCCCGGGATCTGTTGCTCAATAAGTTTCAGATCTATGAAAAAAATGGAGTAAAATCAAACTTGGGACTGATTTTAAATTTCTATGCAATATTGATGCACTATTGATCATGGCACAATACCATACATTTTGACGAGAAGTGGCTATGTGTCCACCATATACAATGTTTTCAGTGGAGGATGCTACACATATTGTGCTGAGCATCACAAAGTTCTTGGAACCTGTTACGGTGCAACTGCATGAGGCACTGCATGAGGCACTGGGATTAATTTTTCATTAATTTGAATGCATGGTCACCTGAGTTTATTTCTTTGTTTGTTCATCAATAGTTGGAAACATCTCTACACAGTTTGAGCATAAAATCATGGCACTGCTGGCAACTTTTTCCTTATTTTGAGTAGCTCGAGGATAAGAACAGGGTATAGTTGGCAGTCTAATGCATTTATCAAAAGTTGAAAATGAACAGATGACAGTCAAAGGGGCATGTGAATCAGTTAGTTACACATTTTAAGCACTAAATCAGCAGACAACTTTATCCTCGTTAAATAAATTCTTCCAAGATAAGTGGCCAATGGTAGATTCTTGGGCTTGATATTAGTAGAGGGTGAAGGCTTGAGTCTAGCAACTTTGGCAGCAGAGACACAGGTGGCACCTTGACTCCAGATCCAATTTTTCAATCAGTGATTGTAGATAACTCCAAATTTAAGTAGAAAATACCTGGCAGCAGAGACACAGGTGGCACCTTGACTCCAGATCCAATTTTTCAATCAGTGATTGTAGATAACTCCAAATTTAAGTAGAAAATACCTGGCAGCAGAGGATCGATGGAAGATAAAAGCTATGAAAAGCATTCCTATTCCAAAGAGATTTAGATTTGACTTCAACAACCTCAAGCATTCGACAACTTTTGCAGCCAATTTATTTTAGTTTATCTCTTATGATTTTGTTAGATTTTATTTTCAGCAAATCAAAAGCAGTTTGGGGATTGTTTTGCTATAAGAACAATGCTTTTGAAAAGATGTAGGAAGTTTGGGGATTGTTTTGTTATAAAAATAATGCTTTTGAAAAGATGTAGGAGTGGGAACCTGTTGAAGGAATATTTTCCCATTATTGTAATGGGCTCACAGAGCCTCCTTTCTTTCAAAACTGCAGTAATATAAGATCAGTTGTTTTGGGATTCATGTGCCATAGCTATGTGGTGAAGTGTTTCTTTTGTAATTTGTTTTCTCTGTTTCCACATGTTTTTCTTTCCTAATTATTTTACAGAAGTTTAAAGAACATAATTTGTTGAAAGATACACTCTGATTCTTACTGTGGATAATATAAATGTTTTCCTCTGATATTTAGTGGCAGAATTCTTCATTGCTCTGTTGCTTAATTGATCCTTTCTATTTTCTCCTATTTCACTTCATTCAAATTTACCAAATCCAGTAGTATGTCTACCTTTCCCTGTTTCACTTTAGCTTGATACTTTTGCAAATTGATCACTTTGGCCTCTTTGACTCCATTTCCCAATGGCTTTCCCTCGTTGTTCCAACCAAACATTTCAAAAAACAAAAACCTCTATACAGTAATAACTAGCCCAAAATCTATTATAAACAAAGCTAGATCAGATAGAGAGAGCCCTCTCTGAGTCTTGGAGGGCTAGATCCAGGACTCCAAGTGGTTTGATGTTACCTCTATGATTGCCTTCATAGCCTTGGACAAATTACAAAGTGCTAACATAGTAAATGTAGGTGCTACCTTTTAGTGAGATATGCAGATAACTTTTGATGATATTTTCGATGATATTATCGGTAAAATCATTCAAATTTATCTTGATGATCTAACTATATATTCTAGAATCCAATAATATCATTTTGATCATCTTAGACAAGTATTCCTTCGTTGCAGAAAATTTGATGTCTTTAAATCCTACAAAATATATTTTTGGTGTCATTGCAGTAAAACTACTTGGGCATATTTCATCCAATTATGGCATCAATATTGATCCGGAGAGAGTCATAGCCATTCAAAATATCCCAACTCCATCTTCAAAGAAATAATTTCAATCATTCATGGGTAAGATTAATTTCGTAAGGAGATTTATTTGATTTTGCTAGAATGGTTAAACCCATCCATAATTTATTGAAACAATACCAAGCATTTTCCTAGAAAGATACTACTGATTTTTTTATTTTTTTTTGTAAATATAAAAAATTTAATCAGTTCTGCAGCTGTCCTGACAAAGCCTATTTTTTCGAAATATTTCATCATATATACTAATTCCATTGAAGAAGTTATTTCTGTAATTCTTCTTCAGAAATATGATCTTAACAATGAACACCCAATAGCTTCCATGAGCCAAAGTCTATCTGATGATAAATTTAAATATTCTTTGATTGAAAAACATGCATTTTCTCTTGTCAGAGCTATTGATAAATTTTCTCATTTCATTCTTGGTAAGCACAATGAGGTAAAAGTCCCTATACCTATAGTCAAGCTTCTATTATCACAAATGCATTTATCTGGAAAACATGCATATTGGCTTGCCAAAATACACGAACATGATTTCATGATTACTAATTATAACACAACCAAGGGATATGACTTAGCTCTACACTTGGCTCAACATCCTGAACTAGGATGTACTTCTAAAAATAATAATGAATCTTTATCTATGTTATTCTTAGTTGAATATGAAAATCTTGATCTAGCAGGACATCCTTGGTATCAAGACATAATTTATTATTTACAACATGAAATATGTCATGAAAATATTGAGCATCATGGGCGGAGGAAAATTCATCTTGAAGTTTCTAAATATATAATTTTGAACACTTCACTCTTTCGTAGGACTGTTGATGGATTTCTACTACAATGTGTTGATGATACAACAACCCAGATGATCTTGAAAAAGCTTCATGGATAAACAAGATTTGATATTCATATTGATGAGCATTTCGCTACAAAAGATTCTAAGGACTAGTTATTACCAACCTTCAATTTTCAAGGATTCATACAAATATGTTCAATCTTGTGATGAATTCCAAAGAGCAAATGGTAGAGAAAACTTTTCTACCATGCCTTTGCAACGGGTAGTACCCGACTTTCCTTTTGCAAAGTGGGGATTAGATTCAGTTGGACCTATTAATCCACCTTTATCTACAAGTCATGTATTCATCTTAACCATAATTGACTACTTCAATAATTGTGCAGAAGCAATTTTTCTAAAGCATGCTAAGGATGAACATGTTATTTCTTTCCTAGAATCTAATATCTTCTCAATATTTGGTTTACTTGCTGAGTTGATTTCTGATAATGGAAAAACCTTTATGTCAGGTAAGTTAACTCAATTGTGTAGAAAATACGGAGTGAAACACTTCACTTCCTTGACTTACTACCCTCAAGGGGACATGATGGTTCCACTAATAATAATCTGATCAAAATTTTAAGGAAAATTGTCAATGATAAGCCTTGACAATGCCATACTATGTTAACATTTTCCTTGTGGGCAGATCATACCACCACAAAATACAAGACATACCTAACCCTTTTTCAATTAGTTTATGGAAAAGAGGCTATTATGTTGATTGAGCTTGAGCTTACCTCTTTCTGATTGGCCTTACAAACTGAAGAATTAAATTCTACTAACGTTTCTTAGAGAGTGCATGCTCTATTAGCTCTGGAAGAGAAAATACATTTTCTTTGAATAACCTAAAGTGAAGACATCAAACTGTGAAAAATAACTTTGATAAAAGGGCAAAGACAACTGTTTTTAAAGCTAGTCAAAAATTCTTGTTGTGGGAATTTTCTCATGCAGATAAAGGTAAACATTCTAAATTTCAGAATTTGTGGTTAGGGCCTTACATTGTTTCATATGTTGTTGATAATAATTCTTATCTTCTTAAGGATGAAGATGGAAGATTGTTTTCATACACCACGAATGGTTCACATCTGAAACATTATGTTGAACTAGAAAAGAGCTAAAAAGTTAAATTCTAAGTGTTTATGTATATATTTCAGTTTAGTTTCATTTTGCATTTTTTTTGTTAGATTTTATTTTAGGTTTTCCTTTCATTTTGCTTGAGTTTTATTTCTTTGAAGAATGTTTCAAGTATTTGGATCAATCAAGTTTCATTATTTTCATTTTTCCTACAAAATTATTACTAATATGACCTCGGTGTTTGATGAATGAAAATAACAAAGTTAAATAAGTTTTCCTTTTTTGTTCACAATATTATTTATTCAGTAATTGTAAACTGACTAAAACTGCCATATTGAAACTTGATTGACACAGTTCTTCCCATCCTTCTTCTTTCCCTTTATCCCCTTCCAAGAGTGTTCTATGGAATACATTTAACTTTCGATATGAAATATTTTACACATCATATTTGAAAGAAATGTATAATCAACAAATTTAAAAGACCAATAAATTCTTAATTACGAGACCAGAGATCCAACCAGCAAGGGTCTAACATTGAATTATCCTAAATAAAGGTCCATTGATCCTCATCCAAAGGCCTCCAATGCTCTAATTATACCTCGTAATCCATATGTACCTTCAATTCCACCACTCCTACATGATCACTTCTCAACCCAAGCATCCTCAAGTCAAGTATCCATGTAGGAAACAAAGTGGCCCCATGCTACCTAGGGCTCAAAACCCTCCTCCAATATGCCCAACACTTCTCCAAAGTGAGTCATCATCCAAGAAATAAACCAAGTTCTCCATATGTGAAATTGATTTGTAAACAAGGGACTTATAACCCATTGGCTTTACCAACACACATCCTCTATGGAGTTCAAACTCTTGTCTATGTCTCAATCTTGTACAAGGTGTTTTGCCTTCAGAGAGGCCACTAGGTCCCTATCCTGTGTCATGTACAAAGATATAATTTCTTCTTTCTTCTTCTCTATTCTCAAACTTTCTTGCACACAATACAATGCAACTTTTCATAATTCCAACAACCAGTTAATAAGGCACAATAGGGAAGACTTCTCCCTCTTGGCAAAATTTATTTCCATTTTTCATTTTGGATATATGGCCTTGGGATAAAATATATACATTTATTTCAGTTGTTTGGATATTCCATAGCCCCCCTTTTCTAATACAAACCTTTATTTGTTACTGTTAAAAAATTTCAAGTTTTGAATCCTTTCAAATTGTTGGATCTCTTTTTTTTTTCTTCTGGAAAATGTGTTCAAATATCTATTTGTTATTATCCCAAACTTCATTTTCTTTAACTATTTGCTAGTCTTATGGAGACTTCAAACTGTAGTATACCCAACGAAATTTTACAATTGGCTTTATTGGAAAATTTTAGTTGTAAAAATATAGTGATGTTTTAGTGGTCTAGGTTTTCCAATTTGTAATCAATAGACTCTCAGACAAACAAGCTCTATATATATGTTTTTTTTAAACTACCTTCTTACATTTTAAAACAGAGCTACTATTTTCCCCCAGAACCCTACCTTTCTTCTCCTCAAATCTTTATGCAATTTCATGGTAATCATGGAATTAAAGTTGCCTCTAGGTTGAAAAGGAAAATCATAGTGGTGCCTTGCAGTCTCTCAAAATTATCAATGACCATTGATTAAACCCCTTTGATACTCATTATAGGGAATGTATAGAAATTAAATTGGTTATTTTTTTTTCGCTCAATTCCTCCCTTATGAAGAATCCTTGGAAAGTAACGACATTAATGCAAAGTACAATACCATTGAATTTTGCATTCAATTTTTGGTTCCCAAACCCATGTTCTTCTCTTTGTTTATTCCATTCTATTCTTGGTTGTCTTAAGAGTAAGTTGAATCATATCGTAAACATAAAGAAATATAAGATATCATTTTGGGGATTATTTACATAGAGTAAGTTATTAGTCCATAACCCATATCCCATGAGAAGTAGTCACAACTAACTAATTTCTCATGATTTTTAATAGTCCACTTTAACTCTTATTGCATCGGGTGATCAACAACACTATATAATAAAAAATCATTTGAAAACAAATTTGAATTAAATCAATACGATACCATTCAATTATGCACTTAATTTTCCAACCCCCAAAACCCTTTTTTCCCTTCATTTAATTATCATCGTTGTATACATGAAGAAATCTATCAAGACCAACATGCATTCACACCTTTAATTATGAAACCCTATTCATTTATTCTCTTTCAGTGAATTTCAATTTTCATGCTTTGAGTGTAAAACATTTGAATGGTATGTATGTATTTTATGCCACTGTGTAGCTACTAGTTAATGTATTGGACATGTAATCCATTGCCTCCTATGCTAGTGGATAGAAGTCACTATGCATTGTTTTTTTAGAATCCAACCGTTCCTTTGTTTCCCTTTTATTAGATATGTGCTTCTTAATGGTTGTTTAAACAAATCATTTTTCGATATGGAGTCTCTAAGCATTTTATGCCTGGTAAAAATTCAGAATCTAATGTAAATGATCCGTACACAAATGAATTATATCCCACTCGCTTCACCAACATGGATACTCCACATAATCAACTTTATAATATCTAATTCTCTAAATTATGCAGATATATTTATTCTCTAAATGGATACACGACCTTTTTTCTCAATAAAGTTTTGAGTACAACTACTCTTCAAGATTAGAGGTATGGCCCACTCTCTGGTGTAACCTAGACACATCAATCAACTAACAACACAATAGTAGTCAAGCCAATAAAAACCAAGACTCTGCAAATACCATTTCATTGAGAACTGTGTCTTGGGTGCAACTCCTTTTCACTTTGATATCCAACTGAAATGAATATGTCAAGATGATCAAGGATGAGACTATGCTTCTTTGATCATTGTATGGGCATGATGTTCGACAACATAGGTATTACAACAGAGGACAACCACCTTCAATATAAAATCACACAACCATATCAAATATCAACACATCAATGTTTTGACATGGTAAAACCCCTATGGGGAAACATCCACGACCCCAACCAACGTGGCTACTTGGAACAATTTATTAATGAAAAAGAAAAATATCACAAAGAGATTTACAAGAGGTGTTTTTCACATTCAATCATTGACAAATGACCCTCCACGCTATTTAAATAGAGATCATGGACCAATCGGGTGTCAATCCATGGATTGATGTATTCATTAGAATCGAGAAGAATATGAATAATCAGATCACTCTATGTCGGGAACATATCATGATCATCAGATTACTTCACTACAAATGCATACTAAAGAAACACACGTTTACCTAATGACACATTAGACCAAGTTGATCTTAACTAAATCCTAAGTTTCTAAATATCCTAACATCCCCCCTTTAGAACAACTTGGGATAGGATTGAAGGATTTACAAAGGAAAAACGATAGGAGAAGGAAGGAGGCATTAGAGCCTATCCCCAACATAGATCAAAGTTTGGAAAACTTCGCTTATGTAAGAGACTTTGTGAAAATGTATGCAAATTGATCTTATGTAGGGAAAAAGAGAACTTTAATAACTCGAGCATGAATGATCTTTCAAATGAAGTGCAAGTGTAGCTTGATGTAGTTTTGTGTTGATGTTGAACTAGGTCTTTGGTGAGATTGATGGAACTTTGATTGCTGCACCAGAGCGTTTTCAGATGCTGCTACTAGAATCCAAACTCTGAAAGGATATGTCGAAGCCATAAGGATTTTTGAATTGCATTAACCTATGCTCGGTACTTTGTTTCTATTGAGGAAAGATCAATAGCATGTTTTTTCTTATAGGTCCAAGTGACAAGTCCTAAACCAAGGCTGAAATCATAACCTGCAGTAGACTTTCGATCATCAGGGTCATCGACCCAATCTAAATCAGTGAAACCAACCAATAAAGGAGTCCCCCCTGAGTTGTAATGTATCCAAATTGAACTATACCCCAGACATAACGAAGTATCCTTTTAGATACTTTCCAATGGATTCCATGGGGTGTTTTCATATGCCTAGAAACAAGGCCAATAATAAAGGAAATGTCAATACGAGTATGAGTCAAGTATAAGAGGCTGCCAAATAATAGATGATACAAAGTGGCATCAACTTCGGGAGAAGTACATGTGGTAGCAAGTTTGACTCTAGACTAGAAGAGAGAGGGGGATGGTTTTGAATCTTCCATGTGAAAGCAACGAAGAGGGTCACAAGTATACTTAGAATGGGAAAGAAAAATTCCTTCCCTGGTTTGCAAAACTTGGAGGCCAAGGAAATAATGCAAATAGCCTAATTCGGTCATTTCAAATTTCTTCTTAAGAATGATTTTCACATGGATTAAAAGTTTTGGGTCACTACCAATGAGGATAAGGTCATCAACATAAAGAACAAAGATTATGAGATGGATTCCTTCTTTCTTGGTATAGACATTAGGGTCAGAATGACAACTCGAAAAGCTAATATGAAGAAGAAAGTTGTCCATTTTGGCATACAAAGCTCTTTCTTAAGACCATAAAGACATTTATCAAGGCATAAAACAAGGCTAGATTCATTCTAGACATAGCTAGGAGGTTGTTCCATGTATATTTATTCTTGAAAATCCCCATGCAAGAAGGTGGATCTAACATCCATATGATGGACCTCCCATTTATGTGAGGCTGCAAGGGATAGAACAAGGTGGATGGAATTTATTTTGGCTATGGAGGCAAAGGTTTCATTATAGTCAATTTCTTAAGCTTGAGAGAATCCTTTGGTAACTAATTGATCCTTGTGTATTTAAACACTTCCATATGATGCATACTTAGTTCTATAGACCCATTTACATATGATAAGTTTTCTTCCTTTCGAAAGACATACAAGATCCCAAGTATCATTTTCCATTAAAATACAATATTCTTCATTCATTGATGTATCCCAATAAAGATCACCTAAAGCTTCTGCAAATGTCTTTGGATCATGAGTCTCTAAAACTTGAGCCAAAAGAGAAGTGGCTTGCTAGAACTATGAATGTTTCCAACGTTTATATGAAGGATCACCAACAAGATCACCAACTGCTTCTCATGTTGAACAGACCCATCTAGGAAGCAATGGTGTTGGTGCAGGTTCATGTTCTATGGACTCATCTAGAGGAAGGTGAGCATGCATAGGTGTATTTCATCTTCACTATCATCATTTGAAGAAGAATAAACCAAAGTAGGAACCGAAGATGGCACAAACACTGAAGATCGCTTGCAGGCCGAAGAAGGAACAAATGTAGAATTAGGATCGCGGGCCAAGATATTTTCATGAAATTTAACATCTATTTTTATAATAATTTCATTTGAATAATGTTGAAGAAGTTTGTAACCTTTGACATCTTCAGAATAAAAAAATAAATACAATTCTCACTACCCATGCTACACTGCCAAATACACAGAAGTGGCTTACATGTGGCTTAATTTATTCCATGCTACTTCCAATGTTATTTTTTTAAGAGCCTTCGTGGGAGTGTGATTTACTATGTAATTTGCATAGTTAATGGTTTTCACCCAATAATTAAGACTTAATCCCTTAGATTGGATCATACAATTAGCCATTTCTTTTAATGTGCAGTTCTTTCTCTCAACAAAACCATTTTGTTGTGGTGTATATGGAACAATGCATTGCATTTGGATGCCTTATGCAGTCCAATAACTTCTAAAATTATTGTTCACATATTCGCCTCCATTATCTATTCTTAACCTTTGTAGTTGACATCCATATTTATTTTCTACAAGGGCCTTGTAGGCCAAAAACTTGTCAAACGCTTCGCTCTTAAGTTTTAAGAAGTAAATCCCAGTGCATCTGGAAAATTCTTCAATGAAATTTAAGAAATACTTGCACCCAAAAAAAGGAGAAGAAATTGGACCACACAAGTCACTGTGAACAAGCTGTAAAGGGGCCAAGGCGCGCCAAGAGGCACATTTGTCAAAATTATCCCGATGATGTTTTTCTGAAAACACAACTGATACAAACACCATCTCTGCAAGAAACAAGAGGAAAACTAGTCACCATATGTTGATTACATAGTTGCTGCAATGAGCGATAGTTTAGATGACCAAACTAGTCAAGCCAAAATTTGCTCAAGTCATTGCTATGAGCAACAAAAAATGATGGAAAAGATGATGAGCCAAAGTTTTCAAACTTGTACAACCAAGTAATATCATAAGTAATTATAGTTGTGAGGACATGCTTAGGATCTTATAAATCCTTAATTACAATTTGGTGAGGTGAAAACTATAAAGCTTTACCTTCACATGAATGAGTGATCTAATATACTGATAGAAGGTTGCATGAAATACTTGGAAAACATAATACATAATTGAAATAACCATTATCTACCTGAACTATTCCAAACCCTACAACACTAAGAGATCTATCATCACCAACAAATATTTTCTTGGTGTTACATTCATTAAGAGCAAAAAATATGGCTTTATCCTTAGCCATATGATAAGATTCTCCAAAATCAATAAGCCACTCATCAAAAGACGAAGTAGAAGTTTCATTGATGGAGAGACCATAAGCAAAAAGTGCATGTCCATGAGAAGAAGATTTAGAAGAATAAGAATCAATACTGATGTTGTGATTCTTCATCATTTATTACAAAGAATCCATATTATTAAAATATTTGGATTCCACATGACCATCTTTCCCCAAAAAAATTCAATGTCTATCAGTCTGCTCATTTTTATATTTTGCTCCTTCGTCACCATTATGAGCGAAAGCTGGTTGAGAGGGTTTGGGACCCTTGTTTTGCTTGTTGTTGTGGTGAGGATGTTGTTTCTTTGTACTCTTGAATTTGTCTTTATATTGGTCCACTAAGGCTTTGTTGGATGTACTTGTAGTTTTGATCAATCCAAGTTTCATAAGCTTATCTTGTCGAATTAGAGCTTCACAAAAGGACTCAAGAGAGGATTCTTTATAAGCACTCCCTAAAGATTCTCTAGTGGCATAAAAGGTAGATACAAAAGAAAAATATGCAATACCAAGCTTATAAAGAACAAGATATATGCATCGATCTTCCTTCAAATCTAGTTGACACTCTATACACAAAATTCTAAGTGTTTTGAACTTAGACAAGTAATCTTGAATGAAAGGAAAATCATTTGGACTTAAAGTCATTAATTGATTTTCCAACTGGTGAGCTTGAATAATATTATGTTTTCCAAACATAGCTTCAAGGTTTTCCCAAGCTGTATTAGGGACATTAATTTCTTTAATGTGAAACCTTAAATCAAGAGAGATGGAAATTTTGATTATTCCATGGGCTTAGTCATTCCTATTAATCCATTTGGCATATTTTTCATCATCGGTGGGTTCTTGTTATTTTCCCAGGGGAATCTGGTACAATCCTTTACTTCTTAATAAATCCTTCATATGAGATTTACATTGGAAGTAGTTGGTACTAGTAAGAAAAATATTACTCGGAGAATCCATATTAAATATGAAGAAAACACTGAAACTAATGGTCTATATGGAAAGCTCTAAAAAAAGTAGGTTGTTTAAACAAAACGACATTGAAAATAGACTTTAGATGTGAAAGTTAGGCCCTTTTGAAGAAATGCATAAATGGTAACTAAAGAGCCACATGGCAAGTATAAGTTGGTCCACGTGGTGATACTCCTCCTTCTAATAACCTCACTTTTACAAATAAGTTGCTTATGAAGTAACCCACTTTTATAGAATCAACGAGGATCATTTTTACAATGAAGTTTCTTTATAAATGAAAGTTGCATGATAAATAAATAACTTAAAATAAAGTGTTGAAGCCACTTATATTGATTCACTTTTATAATTTAAGTAAAATACACTTTACAAAGGATGTATGAAAATTTTCAAAAAAAAGTAACAAAAAAAGACTTGAACTCAAGACCTCTTACTTAATAAAGAAACTTTTAACCAAGTGAGCTAGTGCGAAACATATTATATTGTTTAGAAGGATAATTGGGGTTGTTGTTGTTGTTTTTGTTGTGGAAGATGGATTTGGAGAGCATGCGCACTAAAAACTATTTTCACACAAAAAAGAAACTCGTTTCTCGATGACAACAAGGGTTAGATCTCGGTTAGCTTACCCAAAAAATGTAATTTTTCCCTCTATTTCTAATCTACCAATATCACATGGAGTGCACGATAAAGAGAATATGTAGACAGAAAAACTATTTCTGCTCTATTTCTGATTTACTAAAATCGCAAAAAGCACAGGGAAAAGTTTGTACGTGGATAGAAAAGAGAAGCAACCCATAAATAAAAAATAGAAAACTGAAATAAAACTTAAAGATTATCTTTGCAAAAATTTAAAAATAGCGTATTCAGACTTTATACCTTCGGACCTAATTGAAATGGTCGTATCTTGGGTAAAAAAAAACCTTTTCAAGTGAAATGAAATGCATTCCTCACTTAAATGAGCACTCTAGACGCAATGGAAAAATCTTCTTATCCTATAAATGTACAGAAATGAAAGAAACCAAAGATGCAACAACATGACTTCACGATCTTGATCTACAATAGGAGCGGGTCTTCAAATGCGCTCTGATACCATGTTCGACAACATAGATATTCCAAAAAAGGACAAACACCTTTAGTAAACACTCACACAACTAGATCAAAGATCAACACACTGACGTTTTGACATGGTAACACCCCTATGGGGAAACATCCATGACCCCAACCAATGTGGCCACTTGGAGCAATTTATTAATGCAAAATAAAAATATTAAAAAGAGATTTACAAGATATTTTTATCACAATCAATCATCAACAAATGACTCTCCATGCTCTTTAAATAGAGATCATGAACCAACCAGGTGTTAAGCCATGGTGGTTTGGTTACTTCTTTGGTACGGTAGGCCAATAATACTCATTTACAAGTTCAAGTGACTCTGCTTATATTGCCAACAATAGATCAACCTCTATTGTGTTAAGATAATAATGCACAATCACTAGATTTATTTCTAGACAAAATGAACAATGCTACTACCTTGCTATGGCATGTTTGGACAATTGAGAACTCATCTCAATGTACCTTCGATTACAATAACCATAAGTATGTACTCAAGCTTCAACTACATCTTTCATTCCAAGGAACTACTTATCAATATGTATGTACTCTTTCCAAGTGACTGTAATGACATGAATAAAGTTTCACTAACAATTATCATGTAAATCATAATGCCTTCACCAGTTTCATGTGCTTATCATCAACTCCAATTTGACTTATCCTTCATTACTTGAACCACATAAGAGATGGAAATTTCTTAATTCACTTAATACCATTTATTAAATTTATATGAGGCATTTATTTTAATGACATGGGAGAGGAAAACAAGTCCACAAAAGCCAACACTTTGAACCTAGGAATGCCCACACAATTTTAACCCATGAGATGTCAAACAAGGAAGAGAGGAATTAAATAATTCAAGTTCTAATTTAGTGGCACAAATTATAAGTCAATGCTCTACCAAAACATTAATCAAGCTTTCCAACAACTCACACGCCCAACAAGTGAATCACATGACCTCAAGGGATCAATGATAGCCCAATGCCACGTTAGTACAGCCTGTATGATCTTCAAAGAAGCTAGAACGGTCTGTTTGCATCTATGGGAAAGAAAAGAACTTGTTAATTATAATTATAAACCCTCTAGAATAATGTAGCAGTATGTTAATGGCAACTATAGATATTTAATCTCGTAATAAAATGAGCGGCTGTGAATATAAAGATATTAGAAATATTTATTTGCTAAGGAAGAATGAAATTATGATGCAAATCTACAAAGCTATAATATAGGTTGAATTCTTGCACCATTAAAATAACCAAACAACCATTGAAATATAGAGCCACAAAAATAAAATGGGAATTATTCATTTTAACGATAAATTCAACTACAAATAACATATTAATCATAACTAAGATCAACAATAACTCTTACACAATATTTTCTCCTTTCCATTCTTAATTGTCACCATTAACACACTTAGAGCAACACATTAAACACAAAATATTACATCGTAATTCACACAAAATTTTCACGAGTAAAATCAAACACACCATAAACATGAATATTTTACCATAGAAATCCAAATGGAAAAACCAACATTTGAATGGTTACTCAGTTCCCATTTCAGAAATCTCTAGTTACGATGTGCCTCTTGGCTCTTTGTGCATCCTTGTTGAGAAATGTATCTCGAGCAAAAACTTATTTCACGGGTTAGGTGTGAGAAGAAGTTGACACAAATTCTTAATGACCACTTAAGAAAAAGTGGGAAATAATGTCATCTTGTAATTGCACTTATAAAAATAAAAGTGAAAGTTTAAATTACCTAGATATCTTAAATCTTAGAAATCTAATTGAAATAATCTACAGATTCTAGAATATCAATGAGTTAGATTTGATCTAATCTTAGTCATACACCTCATTGTTGAGATAAGGTGGTTGGTAGGATTAAGGAGATTACTTGTAATATTAGTTGATAAGATAAGGGAGATTAGTTGCTTCGATTAAGGAGATTAGGTATCTCACTCAAGGCATAAATAGGACAATATGGGAGAAGTTTTAGACACCAAGGAAGATGAAGAAGGAGGCCAATGAAGGGGAAGAATCAACGTAATAGAAGGAAGTTTAGTGGCTATTAGTTTGCAGATCATATCAACTCTTTGTAGTAGATATGTACATTCGTACAAATGAGACTCTACAACAGTTCCTTAGATCTGTTTTAGTATTTTTCTCATTCAACAAGATGAAAACCTCAATTTTGAGGTGTCCTTGTAAGTTTTGATCATTAATGATAAGCTAATTTGAAGGACATAAATTCTTGTGTACTTCAAAAATTATTTGTATTCCACTTTTTACATTTTTAGTTGTATGTGTTCCTATTGCATGTTCAAAATTTTAATTTTTTTATTAAAGCAATTCAAGATCTAAAATATTTAATAAAGAAACATAGGACAACAATCACCTAGTGCTAAAAAATTTACATGATAATAGAGCATATTCTCATATTAATATCCTCAAGGGTTTAGAACAATAGATCACTTGTCGAAGTCAAGGACTAGTGGTTAGAGGGTTTCATTATTGTTGCTTGAAGGAATAAGAATTCTTGCAGGGAAGATTTTTTGTCATATTTTCAGATATGGAATTTTTTTGAAATAGATCTTAGAGATTGCAGTAGCAAACCTCATATTCGAGGACACATTAGATGGTGCCTCAAATTACTTGTCCTGGAAATCTAGGGTAACATCATTATTGGAAGAAAATTACCTTTGGGTATTGTCAAGGATGTTGTGACTCTTCTTGTAGATCTGCAAAAGTTGGTAGTGCATAAGAAGAAGGAAGCCAAATGGGTGATCTTTGATTTCATGAAGGATCATTTGATTCCTCGTGTATATGAGAAAAAAAGGGAAAATGAAATGTTTGATTCTCTGGTTAGTCTCTACCAGAATGAGAACATGAACAAAAATATGATATTGTGGAACAAACTCAAATCCACAGAGATGGCCAGATCAGACATTGTTACTATTTACCTAATGAATATCGCACAAATTTGTGATCAAATTGAAAAATATGTGGAGAAGGTGCTCGATGCAGAGTTGGGGAACATGGCACTAAATGGATTCCCAATGTCATGGGAACCATTTTTCAAAGGTATTTGTGCTCATGAAAATATTCCTACCTTTGAAACATTGTGGGATGATTATATCCAGGAGGAGACCCGAATGGAGTCAAATGCATACAATAAATGTGATGACGATACCCTAGCCCTAATTGGTCAAACCAAGAAGGGAAAAGGTAAAGGACCTAGCTGCAAGGGTAAGGGAAAGAGTGAGGATTCATTCTCATGGATATGGAAGAAAGACTTGAGTAAAATCAAGTGCTTCATATATCATAAGTAAGGACATTATGCATCATAATGTCCAGACAAGAAGAAAGGTAAAGGGAACTAGTAGCATTAGGTAGCAACCTCTGATGAAACTTAGATGAGTGAATTTATCTCCAATTTCAATAAAGAATTCTCAATGGCCGTATCTTTCCTTTCTACCAATACAATTCGGTGGAACGCTTGGTATGTGGAAAGTG
>JZKD02S0504232.1:0-16904 GCA_000966675.3 Picea glauca | reverse complement strand
CATAAAACAAGCAAAGTGTTACCCATCTTCATGATTTTACCCAAATAAAAGCATGAGACATTTGGAAAAAGGAAAAAGTAAACAAAAAGAGGAAGAATACGAGATGAAGGGGAATTTGTTTGCTAATTTGTAAGTCGTAGAAGTTCGGGTGCTATTTGCAAGCGGTGAAACAATGGAAACACAATGTTGAACCCAACTATGCAGGAACCCACGATTCAAAAATTTTGTTCAATATGAAATGGGGAAGAGGTCGGTCAGGCTGGTGATATAAAAGTAACAATGGAAATTTGAAGACGTGAATCCGCCAAATCCCGCACCTAGACATTTTCCGAAAAATGAGTAAGTAAAGAAAGGGAAAGCAGAGGGAAAAGAGAAAGTGGATGACAATTTTTGGAAGCAGGAATTGGTCATAACAATAACTATGGAGTGCATTAAACATGTTAACAGGTTCTTCAATCAAGGAATAGATACAACGAGCAATGTTTATAGTTTCCAAGATCTGTTTGTATAAGAGAAGCATCGAAAAGTTACAAGAAAATCATTTTTTGGATGTTTAAGTAAAGTCTATGTACTGCTAGATTCACCACAAGTATAACAATGACAAATTTGAATGTTAATGTCCTCTCGTTCATATGATTGTTCCATTAGACTTCGCATAGTATATATTCTTTTATTTCAATTTGTTTGCTAATTTGTGGATCACGGAAGCCAGGGTGTTGTTTGCAGATGACGGGACAATGGAAACACAAAATTGAACCTGCCTATCTGGTAACTCACCTATTCAGAAAACCGCGAGCCAAAATTTTTGTACAATATGAAACGGGGAAGTGGTCAGTCGGGCTAGTAATATAAAAGTAAGTGAAATATGAAGCCCTGTATCCTTCAAGTTCCACACCTAGAAATTCTCTAAGAAACGAGTAATACATACTAAATATGTACTTTTATAAAGTATGGGCACGAGATTTTATAGAGCATGTATGGATCCATCATTCCATACTTAGACACTTTTTGGATCGCGTGTTCTCGGGCTGGCAGGCTCAAAATTGGGCCTATGTTGTTCTGTGCCCTACAAATATCACCAGAGTTCCGCGGTATACAAATTGACAAGCGGACTTGCCAACTGTTTGAATTTTAAGAGCCTCGTGTTGATATGATAGCATAATTGGACTTCGACTAGTTTATATTCATTTATTACAATATGAAACGGGGAAGCATTATGTCGGGCTGGTGATATAAAAGTAAGTGAAATCTGAAGACATGAATCTGCCAACTTCTACACCTAGAAATTTTATGAAAAACAAGCAATACATACTAAGTATGTACTCTTATAAGTATGGACATGAGTTTTTTATAGAGCATGTACGAATCCTGCATTCCATACTTGGCCACTTTTTGGATAGCGGGTTGTCAGTCTGGCAGGCTCAAAATTGGGCCTCTATTGCTCCATATCCTACAAGTAGCACCCAGAGTTCCATGATATATAGATTGACAGGTGGACTGGCTAGCTCAACATTGCACTTCTATTGTTCTGTGTCTTCCAAACAATACTCAGAGGAAACGAGTAATACATACTAAATATGTACTTTTATAAACTATGGACATGAGATTTTATAGAGCATGTACGAATCCCTCATTCCATACTTCACCACTTTTTGGATCATGGGTTCTCGGGATGGCGGGCTCAAAATTGGGCCTCTATTATTCTGTGCCCTACAAACAACACCCAAAGTTCCGCGATATACATATTGACAAGCGGATTTGCAGGCTGGATGGCTCAACATTGCATTTCTATTGTTCTGTGTCCTACAAGCAACGATTGAACTTCCGCGATATACAAATTGACAGATGAACTCCATGACTGGTGGGCTCAAGATTGCCATTGTTTATGAATGGTCATCCCTATCAACTATCTAACATTATAAAAAAACATGATTTTCAAATACTAAATTATTAATATTAAATATTGATATTATACAATTTAATTACATAAGTTATCAATATTGAACCCAACTATCTGGTAAATTGCCTATTCAGAAAACCGCGAGCCAAAAGTTTGTACAATATGAAACGGGGAAGCGATCATTCGGGTTGGTGATATAAAAGTAAGTGAAATATGAAGGCGTTATCTGCCAACTTTCGTACCTAGAAATTTTTCAAAAAATGAGTAATACATACTAAATATGTACTTCTATAAAGTATGGACATGAGATTTTATAGAGCATGTACGGATCCCACATTCCATACTTAACCACTTTTTGGATCGTGATTTCTCGGGCTGGCGGGCTCAAAATTGGGCCTCTATTGTTTCGTGCCCTACAAATAGCACCCATAATTCCGCAATATACAAATTGACAAGCGGACCTGCGGGCTGGCTGGATGGCTCAACATTGCACTTCTATTGTTTAGTGTCCTCCAAACAACACTCGAAGTTCTGCGATATACAAATTGAAAGGTCAATTATTAATATTAAATATTGATATTGTACAATTTAATTACATAAAAATATCAAAGGATGTTAAATCGCTTATTTAAAAAAAATTGAAGGAAACAAAACAAAGTTTTTTAAAATTCTATCACCGCAAGTATAACAACGACCAATTTGAATTTTAAGGGCCTCTTGTTGATATGATAACACAATTGGACTTCGCATAGTATATATTTATTGATTTTCAAATTATTCCAGGAGATTAATTTTACCAAGTTCATCGGTCAAGGAAAAATGCTAAAACAAGCCACACACTACATTTGTGTCACAACGCCATACAAATTATCAAGCGTATTTGTGGGCTAACTGGATAAAAAATTGCAATTCTATTATTCCATGTCCTCCAAACAACAATCAGAGTCTGCGATATACAAATTGACAGACGAAGCATACAACCAAGAACCAACTAAAATCCAAACATGCCACAAGCAACTTCGCACAAGGTTCCATAGAGCAGGATGCATCGACCTTTGCATCAAACAATTTGATATACAAAGAAAAGATGTCGCGGAATTCGTTTTCTCTTACATCTAGTATATGTTCTCAGTAGAAAATAATCGGGGCCATGGGATATATGGGGTTTGCTTCCATGCTTCCCATTCTTGGACCGAACAATCTTATGCGCATGCAATCTCAATTACTCGAGTCCGATGAACATTCATCTAGATGTTGAAGAAATATTACAGAGACACATGAGATATTTTCGTTTCCTGCCAAAGTTTGATAAGTATTTTTTTTTTCCTTCTTCAGCCGATATGAAAAATTGCATTGTCCTCATTTAAGGTAAATTTGTTTTGTATCCAAAAGTCGTGCAACATGTTGACACTGCTTGCCTTTTTTTGTAGATATGTTTCATACGACAATTCTGCCAACCTAGGAAGCACATTTTGTAGCAAAGGTTGCATAACTGTACAATGCACAATTGTGTTGCCCACGGTTCAAATGACAACATTGAGGCAATGTCCATATATATATGGACATTTTTCACCGCAACGCAGACAATCAATTGTATCATCACCAAAGCATAGGCAGAAGCATGAGATTTTCATTTCACACATACAGATTCAAAGGGGGTCGAGTACGCATTTGCTACAACCAAAACACCTTCAACCTTGGAATGCGAGCATAGGAATTAATACATTGAACAATATAATACACAACTGCCCCCCCCCCCCTTAAAAAAATAAAAAATAAATAAAACAAGCTGCATAAATTTGGTGAATACTATTTGTATAAGAAAAGTGAGGATGATTTTTTGGATGTATACACACAACAGTTGTAGAGTTAGCTAGTTTCTTCAGATCCTATACTATATCTACTCACAACTCTGTTACAAATGTTGCCTAGGTTGTGCGAAAGATCCTTTCTCTAATATCCCTTTTCTTTGTTATATTTTTGAAGAACATAAGTGGAAACTGCCCTTTATGCAATTGTTGTTCCATTGACGAAAACAAATTTGAATAGGTATCGAACAATTGCAGCTACAACATGGAACATTGCAATATTTGTGTAACTTACCCGAGATACATGCACATGCGAAAGTAAAGGACAAAACTAGATATGGAAAGCGGTACCATTGCCTTGTCATTGTCTGAATCTCCATCCTTTATATGGAGAATGTGTTGCGAGCCAAGTTTTCTCGCCAGTGTGACAACAACGCCAATGGTTCTGATTGGGTAAATATCACTGCTCTGTGCAAGATGGTTCATAGTCGCGTCCAGGATGAAACGATATTCTGAAAAAACAACGAGAATTTTTTCCACAATACTTGTTTCGTTGAGCGAAATAATTCGATCACAATCCCCATGGTCATATACTATTTTGGGCAATATATTAAAATTTGTAATGGATATCCCATTACCCGAAAATATCTTTTCTGCATGTTTTTGTACAAGTTGTGTAGGAATAGTCAGTGTCATTGTCATCATGGCCTCCTTGTTTGTCATGTCAGCACACATAATGGATCTAGTTTTGTTTTCCTTGTCCAATTAGGTGCTATAGATGACCATTATGTCCCCGACGGACACTTGTCCAGTTTGGCGGTTGTTCAAGGCGGTTGTTCAAGCCCTTTATTGATAGTACTTTGGGTGTTACAACTCTAATCCTGGTGACAATTTTTGAACAGGAAAACTAAAGTGAATGGTAGTGTGCATTTTTTTTTGTTTTTGTATTCTTCTTTAACTAGCATAAATCTACAGGTACGCACATGGCTTCAATGAACTATGGAGCCAGATTTTTTCAACCACACCTCTTAGCCTCCGGAACCTATGCTATGTTTGGTGTCTCGCTTGTACTTATTGATACTTCTTGTGAACTGCAAACCATGTATTGCAGATGACATCATCATATTCACCATGCCATATATGAATAAATAGACGAGGATATTTGTTTGGTAAACATACTAAGAGCAAATCATAAGCATATTTACCTTTGGCTTTGTCGGTATGCTGATGTATAGGATGACTGATTTCTCATGGACATGTCACTAGTCCAAAAAATTTTGATGCAAGCATGTGCAGATGAACATCAGGACTAAACAAGCATATGCATTGTATACTACCCATCATAAGGACTAAACAAGTATAAAATTGTATCCATCTGATTTTTTTGATTGGAAAAATGTGTAACAGTAAACAGGGCGTGAGTGCGGGGCACCACGACCAATTTGTATATCGCGGACCCTCGGAAGCCAGGGGAGAAATATTGAACTTGCTAGAAATATTTTTTCCACAATACTTGTTTCGTTGAGCGAAATAATTCGATCACAATCCCCATGGTCATATACTATTTTGGGCAATATATTAAAATTTGTAATGGATATCCCATTACCCAAAAATATCTTTTCTGCATGTTTTTGTACAAGTTGTGTAGGAATAGTCAGTGTCATTGTCATCATGGCCTCCTTGTTTGTCATGTCAACACACATAATGGATCTAGTTTTGTTTTCCTTGTCCAATTAGGTGCTATAGATGACCATTATGTCCCCGACGGACACTTGTCCAGTTTGGCGGTTGTTCAAGGCGGTTGTTCAAGCCCTTTATTGATAGTACTTTGGGTGTTACAACTCTAATCCTGGTGACAATTTTTGAACAGGAAAACTAAAGTGAATGGTAGTGTGCATTTTTTTTTGTTTTTGTATTCTTCTTTAACTAGCATAAATCTACAGGTACGCACATGGCTTCAATGAACTATGGAGCCAGATTTTTTCAACCACACCTCTTAGCCTCCGGAACCTATGCTATGTTTGGTGTCTCGCTTGTACTTATTGATACTTCTTGTGAACTGCAAACCATGTATTGCAGATGACATCATCATATTCACCATGCCATATATGAATAAATAGACGAGGATATTTGTTTGGTAAACATACTAAGAGCAAATCATAAGCATATTTACCTTTGGCTTTGTCGGTATGCTGATGTATAGGATGACTGATTTCTCATGGACATGTCACTAGTCCAAAAAATTTTGATGCAAGCATGTGCAGATGAACATCAGGACTAAACAAGCATATGCATTGTATACTACCCATCATAAGGACTAAACAAGTATAAAATTGTATCCATCTGATTTTTTTGATTGGAAAAATGTGTAACAGTAAACAGGGCGTGAGTGCGGGGCACCACGACCAATTTGTATATCGCGGACCCTCGGAAGCCAGGGGAGAAATATTGAACTTGCTAGCCCGACACCCACAATCAACAAAGTGGGTAAGTATGGAATAAGGTATAAGTGTGACCATAGATGTGAAACCGTTAGTTTGCTAATCGACGCACCAAGGCATTTTCAGAAAGACCCCTAAGCAGATCAATTAGAAAACAAAGGGATAATAGAAAATGGAAAAAGTAGAAATAGGGAGGGCAGAAATGCCCATTGTTTCCAAGCCATTGTTTTCTAGTCTAACATTATATGCCCCCACCTGGTTTGTATATTTAATTTACTAGCACAGTTGGTATACCTTTTTGAAGATTGTACCACAAAACCCTCTATTGTTGGACAAAACAATTCGTCTTCCTTTCCAACCAATCTGTTTCTTCCAAGGTAGCAACGCCAAATATGAAATGGACATGAAGGCAAGCTAGTATGAACACAAACATGCCTATTTATTCCAATGTAACAACAAACATAATATGATTCACATGAGAATAAACAGAAATATAATATATTTGAAGGAAGAAAAGAACAAAAAAAAAGGTGCAAAGTAGCAGAACAAGCACAACAAATCTACAGACAGTAAATGAAAAAATGAACATTGAAATATGAAATAAGAGTACAGGTATTCACTTCTGTAATTCCTCATCTACATTCCCTCCAAAGAGTCCATCGTCCTCTCCATCCATTCTGTTTGTTTAAATGTAGCAATGCAACGAAAATACAACGGACATGAAGTAGGTCAGTATGCAGGAAGACATGTAATAAAGATAAGTTATTATGTAGGAAGGTACGCAACATCTACATACAATAAACTAGGTGAACACATATACATACAATAAATGAAATACAAAACAACAGAATATGAAATAACGGTACAAGCATGCACCTTTCTATCTCCTATTCAACCGATGTAGTCAAGACTCCATCTTTTTCTCCAACTATTCTCTTTGTTTGATTGTGGGAACGCACAAAATACAATGAACATGAATGGAAGTTGGTATGCACCGGAGAACAAGTAATATGTACATACAATAAAAGAGACTCAACGAATAGTCTAAAATATAGGCATAAACATGAACCTTTGTGCTTCTCCATCCATAGTTGTAAATATGCAATTTTTTTTCCCTGCCCAAAATATATTACAAGGCACAAAAAATTACGAAATTGCATGGTTGTAGCTAAACGATTTATGGTTTTCCATGGCAAAGTATCCAGATATGCTTCCACCGATGGAAATATATGTTCTTTATCCTCTACATAGACTATTGTGCCCATGATACAAGATTTTGGTTTTCCATGGCAAACTACCCAAATATGCTTCCAGACATGGAAATATAATTTTGCAGAATCTTTGTTGTACATATCATATCTCAAGCACAAGACAAATTGTATCGTGGGCACACCAGTCTGTGTAGAGGAAAAAGAACATGTATTGTCATATGGGAACATTTCACCATACATGGTTTATAAATGCAGCCTACATATGTTTTATTTTAACAAAAAAACAACGGATATTGCAATTTCAAATGTACTTCTCGAACTATTTTTCATGCAACTATTTTCTTTCATGTCAACACTAAAGCACCAGCAAAATCTCACAGCAGAACAAATATCGACCTCGTCAGACAGGGTAAATAACACGACTGCATGTCAACTCATGGGTGCAGGGGATGAACACCGTAAAGTGCCCAAAAAACAATAATAATCGAAAAAAACAAACAACTCCAACTACCAGCGCATCACCCCAATCTGTAAAGCCGAATCAAACAAAAGAAAAAAACAAGCACCAAACCAACGAGAAAGCACGAACAAGCCCAATTGCAGCCCCAGGGCCCCAAAGCATAAACCTGAGCCAAACAAACACAACCAACAATCAACAAACCAACGAACAAGAAACAACCACCGAACCAGTAAACAACATATGCATCTTCAACGATTATGAAACTACAGCTGAAGCAGAGAAGGAACTAGAAACATACGGTGAGCATGCCAGTAGAAATAAGCAATCATTCTTACCCGCAAACTGCAAACACTGAACAACAAACAAGGAATAGAAAATGAAACTATGGCATGGAAACTTACTCCGAAACGATGAAAGGTAGAAGTGCAGGTCGAATTTTGAACCAAACAACAACAACAACAAGCATCCAATGAACCAATGAAGAAGAAACACTCATCGAACCAATAAACAATGTATGTAGCTTCAACAATGACGAAATTGGATTGCAAGGCTAGAAGAAGGATGAAAGATACATTGCCTATTCAACTGGCAGTGGGCAACAATATTGTGCAAAATCACTACAACATTGTATGGAAAATTTTGAGGAAAAATGTACTCTGAGAAGCGTATTTAGATGAAAATTTAAGGCTATCAAGCTGTCTAAGGACCTCACGATATGCAAACATTTAAGCTTTCAAGCCTGTTGGAGGACCTCGCGTCATGTAAACATTTAATCTTTCAGGCCTATTCAAGCACCTCAAAAAAATGTCAATACATTTCAATACAGATACATGTGCCAAGGACGTTATAAACTTTGGAATTATCGATCACTATAAAGCTTGGATATCTAAACATTACAATATGATTAATACAAATAAAAAAAGCATCGTATATGATCTAAGACAATGCTAGTAGAAAAATGCTAAGACAAACCTTCGAACTAATGCTAGCATTAATCCACCTTGAAGCAATCCATAAGAAAAATATATGATTCAAAAAGACTGTAGACAATGAAAATGTTTGGATATGCTAACATATAAAACATTGGGAATAACGAAGCCGACAATAAGACCTCTAATCTGTTATCCAATCAGATCACTACATATATGGTACTTTTTATTATATAAAATTCAATGTTTTTAGTTCCCTGGCTCCAACAATATATACTATGCAAAAATTTGTGGTCAAAGGACAAACCAATGTAAGGTCAACGAATTATCGATCGCTATAGTCCCTCTATGCATACGACAGGGACTAATAAGAATAGTCTTTTTTTTTTAATTTTATAATCAAAATCAAAGCATCACTTGGGAAGTGGGAAGTGACAATAGTCTATTTTATAAAAAAATTATTCAATAAAAGTCAATAATAGCATGTGAAAGTTGACATGTGTTATTTTTATTTTTAGAAAATTTCATATTAAATGTTTTTAATTTTTTTTAAATTCAAAATTTTATTTTAGAAATAAAATTATATTGTCCATTTATGTCCCATTGATAATTTCTTCCACTAATCAGAAAATGAAATGAGTGGAATTTTACAATTCTAAAATTTATTTTAACCTTAAAAAAATTCACCCAAAGGGGTTGGATCCAATGGTGGAAAGCGAGGAGTTTTTCACCATTGGGCAAGGTTCAATTCTCGTGAGGGCTTTACCTGGAGCCATGGGGACACCTTGAGGTAGTGGNCGAGGAAGAGGGGAAAATGTTTTCTGAATCTGAATCTTGGTGAGTTGTGTGCCTTGTTGGAGAATTTGTATTTCTTGGTCTATGGAAGGATGTCATGAACCTGTTGCTGGAAGGGTTGAATCCATTCCACCAACCTGTTGTCTCTAGGTTTGACAAGGCATTGTGTAGGCACCATTATAGGTGAAGAAACAATATATGCTTTATCTTATGCAATCTTCTTCTGTTGGATATAGCGTGTTGAGGCTGCAATGGTTGTTGTGGCCTTATGTGCATCCTTTGAACAAACTGTGAAGAGGATGAATTTTGCAATATGATAAATTACTTTGCAGCATTGTTTTGGTAGAACAATAGACATAACTACCTCTAGATTCAACCATTTTTCTAAGGCATTTGCATCTATCTGAACTTCAAATACGAGAATATCAAAATTAACTTGTACCTTGAAGGGAGAGGTTCCTCCAAAGTGGTCGCTTGATGAAGATGTGCATGTTGCTATCGAAAAGAATTGAAAGATGTGGGAAAAACTCTCCATCATTTCGTCCCTACATCGTGCGAGAGATTTCCTAAGCAACATGTTAATAGAATCTTTTGCTACACCATTTTTTCTTTTCTTCCACCATAGAGGGTTTCTTGGGTGTGCAAGAGTGATTGTCCTCAAGAGAGACAAGCTTGAGACCCAACTTGCTATACTCAGACCTCGCCGGGAACATGCACTAAAAAATTATCAAGAGCAACCTCCTCTGATACCATTGATCCGAATTATTTTCAGAACAAAATGAAAGCAAATATATTACAATGAAATACACATAAAAATTGCCATTAAAAAAAATACAACAATACATGATTTCTATTAATGAAATAAATGTACAGATACCATAAAAATATAGAGTGCAAGACTCGCTAGAATGGTGGCAGATTTATCTCTGAGAAGAGATGTGACGGTTATCCTCATTCCAAAGAAGGTGATTACAATGAGGCTCTGAAGGCATTTTTATGATAAACATGAATTCCAAACCCTAGACATCCAAAAACCTAACCCTAGGAGATGAAATGCTAAAAGTCATGTGGGCTTCATTAGGATAAGTTAGTACATTAACTTCACGGGGTCGTAACTGTTGAATACGATATTTGTTTAAGGCACGTGATAGCCTGTTGGAAAGGTCTTTTCGATAACTACGCATTATGTCACCAAACTCTGACTCTGTCTACAATTTGACTGTGGCAAGCCAAGAAAGCATTGTTTAGAGCCCCAAAATGACCATGGAAGTACATAAAGATGTACTAACATGAAAACTTCCAAAATAATCCAATTGGAATAGGTGGGTGGCCACCAATATCCACCTGGATGTTTTTTAGGGCTTCAGGATAGACCTGTAAGTGCATAACCCACAATTACAAAGAAATGTCCCCATTATAGAGAAACATGTTGAATTGGAAACTGTCAAGATGAGTGAGTTGGAATTTGGAACAGGTGGGTGGCCACCAATATCCACCTGGATCAATCCTCTCCACTTAGGAATAAATGGTCTCCATTGCGTTGAGTGCCCAGGGAAGAGGGGGAAACATTTTCTGAATCTGAATCTTGGTGAGTTGTGTGCCTTGTTGGAGAAGTTGTGTTGCTTAGTCTGTGGAAGGTTGTCACAAACCCGTTGCTGGTAGGGTTGAATCTATTCCACCAACCTGTTATCTCTAGTCTTTCCAGAGCATTGTGTAGGCACCATTGTAGGTGAAGAAACAATACCTGCTATCTCTTCTGCAATCTTCTTCTGTTGGATAGAAGGTGTCGAGGCTACAATGGTTCTAGTGGCCTTCTGTGCATCCTTTGAATAGACTATGAAGAGGATGAATTTTGTAGTATGATAGATTACCTCAAGGTTTTGATGAAGTGTGACATTGTTTTGGTGGAACAGTAGGCAGAACTACCTCCGGTATCCTCTAGAGCTGACCCCCTAGAGTAAAAATGACACTACGGGGTCAAGACTCATAAAAAAAATGACGTTTCCACATATATGGTTGTCCCAAAAAACATCACATACATCAAGAGGGGCAACATCACACACTACCTCATCCTTGAAGGACTGGATGCCATATGACAAGCGACATTGTTGGCTGACATAGAGATATCATCCCTAGTGAAGCCACCCGATGTTGTATGGTTGTGGGTGTGGTGTTGTTGACAACCCCAACTATTTGATTACCTCAACTGAGATGAGGGTCTTCTGGCTACCACTATTAGCAATAAAATACAACAAGGCCCCCTTCACCTACATCTGTGAATGGAAGAGGCGCTCCCCCTCTTCAATATCTACTTGTTCTTCTGGTTGAATTGTTGCAGTTGCGACAGTAGCAGCAGGGTCTGTGTCAATGATTTGTTTGTTTTCAATATTTTCTGAATCAGGGTTCGACTCCTTCTCTTTGACCTTGTCCACCAATGACTATTTCAAGCGACATTCATCGGTGTTGTGTTAGGGGATTTTGTGGAAGTCACACCACTTCCTAGTGTCATTCTTCATCTATCCTTTACCCTTATTTTCCTATTTCTTGGACTGGTTGTCGAAAGGTTGTTGGTTAAGGATGTCTTTACCATGCTTTGGTTGTTGCAGATTTTCTGACCCAAACTCCCATTTGTTCTAGTGCCTAAATTTATTCTCGATTTTGACAGCGTATCGATAGGAAACTCCCAATGATGAGATGTTTAAGAAATCCATTTCAGTTTGGATGTACCTATGCAAAGCCCCATGATATTTTAGAACTAGATGTCGCTTGGAGTCTTTGATACCCAGATTGGTGCGCAAGGTATGGAAAGTATTTGTGAAATCCAACACTATTTAAATCTTCTATTGCCATAGTGTGGTCCATCTCATGTACGAGCCTTCATAGTTTTCAACATGGTAGTATTGTTCCTTGACCACAGCCACAAAAAAATCCCAAGTGGGATTGGCCCCATATATTCAGTATTCCTCTGTGGAACTTTGCTCCCAGTAATTTTCCCACCAATGTTTGACATGGGGGAGAGCCTTGAGGAGTGCAAAGGTGATCTTTTCCCTGTCAGAAAAATTGTGAACAGAGAAATAACCTTCTAGTAGATTCAACCATGTTTCTAAGGCATCCACATCTATTTGACCTTAAAATATGGGAATATCAAAATTAACTTGTACCTTGAAGGGAGGGGTTCCTCCAAAGTGTCTGCTTGATGAATATGTGCATGTTGCTATTGACAGGCATTAAAGGATGTGGGAAAAATTCTCCATCATTTTGTCCCACTATCGCACGAGAGATTTCTCAAGCAATAGGTTAATAGAATCTTTTGCTCCATATTTTTTTTTTATGCCGCCATAGAGGGTTTCTTGGGCATGCAAGAGTGATTGTCCTCAAGAGAGACAATCTCGACACCCAACTTGCTATACTCGGACCTCGTCAGGGACATGCACTGAAAATGAATCAAGAGCAACTTGCTCTGATACCACTGATCTGAATTATTTTTGAAATGAAATGAAAGGAGAGATATTACAATGAAATACACATAAAAATGGCCAGAAACAGAAAAATACAACAATACATGATTTCTATTAATGAAATAAATGTACAGAGACGGTAAAAATACAGAGTGCAAGACTCGCTAGAATGGTGGAAAATTTAGCTCCGAGAAGAGATGTGACAACTACAGTCATTCCCAAGAAGATGATTACAATGAGGCTTTGAAGGCCTTTTTATGAGAAACATGAATTCCAAAGCCCTAGACATCGAAAAACCTAACCCTAGTAGATGAAACGCTAAAATTCATGTGGGCCCCGTTGAAGTAAGTCAATACATTAATTTCCCGAGGTCCTAACTTTTGCATACGATATTCGTTTTAGGTGCGTGATAGCCCGTTAGAAAGGTATGTTCAAGAACTACGCATTATGCCATCAAAATCTGAATCTGTCTACAGTTTAACTATGGCAAGCCAAGCAGGGATGATTTGAAGGATGGGAATTTATTTTAAAATGTAGAAACCATAGTGAATATTAGTAATCCTTCATATTCCAACTATAAATGTTTAGCAATATTTTTGTAAAATTATTCAAATTTATAAGGATTTTATGTAGTTTGTATAACATTATGGCGATTTTTAAGGTAAAATAACTTTATTCTATAGAATTTGGGCGAATCATTTTTAGAATAACAAATATTTTTTGGGGAAAAATCATGGAAAATTAGCCCATGAGCAAAATTTAGCCCCTAAAATCATCCCTGAAGCCAAGAAAACATTGTTTAGAGCCCCAAAATGGCCCTGGAAGTACAAAAAGATGTACTGGCATGAAAAATTCCAAAATAAGGCAGTTGGAATAGGTGGGCGGCCACCAATATCCGCATGGATGTTGTGTAGGGTTTCAGGACATCCCTGTAAGTGCAGAACCCACAATTACAAAGAAATGTCCCCATTACAGATAAACATGTTGAACTAAAAATTGTCAAGATGAGCCAGTTGGAATTTGGAACATGTGGGTGGCCACCAATATCTACATGGATCACTAATCCCTAAAATCATTAAACACCATGAGGTATGTTATATGACAACTTAGAGCATTAAACCAATGTTGATGTCAAAGCATTCAAAGAAGGACAAAAACACATGCGATGATAGTTTTTATTTTAATTCAATGGAATATGATGAAAAATTGTCATGTCATGGTCACATCACAATTTTCACCAATCAAATATGGGATAATTTATTTTTTAACATATTTATATATTCGTATTATTCAATTTGTAATGTTGAACATTATAGAGAATATAAATTTTAAGCAACTAATGCAAAGTCAAAATGTTTTTGGCTCCTAACCGATTACAATATAACCTGCCTGTAAGTATGTATAATAAGTCATGTAAACCTGCCTGTAAGTATGTATAATAAGTCATGTAAGTATGTATAATAAGTCATGTAAGACAAAATTTATAATATATAATATTGATTAAATTTTTTTTCATAAAACATTAAATTAAAAATATATAAAACTGGTTACATTAAAATTAAATTATCATTTTGGAAGTGATAATTGATTTATTTATTTTTATAATTTTTTTATTAAATAAAAATCAATAATAACATATGAAAAGTATCATTTTTGGAAAATTCTATATTAAATGTTTTTAATTTTATTTTTAAAATAAAGTTATACTGTAGATTTATTTTCTATTTATACTGTAGATTTATGTTCTATTGATAATTTATTTGACTAATCACAAAATAAAATTAGTGAAATTTTAAAATTCTACAATTTTAAAATTTATTTTCAATTTTAAAAAAATCAATAAATAATAATTTGTTTTTAAAAATATTGAAGAGCTTTATAAAAACTTAGAACATTAAACTAAACTAATGCAAAGTTAAAAACCTTTAACTTGGAAACTTTGGCAAGGAATAATAAGATACTTTTGAATGTTACAATAACAAATATTTTTTTTAATGTGTTTAGAAAAATATCATAAAAATAAAAGTAAGTTTTTGTTTAATGATATTATTGTTCTTTTGTGGAATACTTCTAATTTGGACAAGTAAAAATTTTCGATAGTGTTAATCTAAATGTTATAAGTAAGAAATTGTTGAATGTAAAAAAGTTGAGGAATCGCTACTTATGAGGAATTTTAAATATTTTTTTATATAAGGTAAGTAGTTGATAAAAACAAGAAACAATTAAGAATAAAGAAACTAGCAAAAGACATAATAGATAAAAAGATACTTGTAAATGTTTCATTTATAAATATGTTTATTTTGGGATGAATTTTGGAAAATATTATAGAAACAAGGGCTAGGTTTTTTTCAAATGACATTATTATTGTTGTGTAGAATTTCAAAATTGATGACTTACATGTGGTACAATTTTTTTTAAGAAGTGTGTATGAAATTCATCTTTATACTCTCTTGGCATCACCAATATTGCTTGACATTTGATTGCGACTTGAAAATAACAACATTCAATTTTTGCTTATGTGCACAAACTCCCATATTGAGAGAGCATCAGAGAAAGGGGAGGGCATTAGATCGTGGAAAACTTGGCATAATCTCTCATGATAGTTCGAGGTAATTTGATCGAACAATCATGCTATTCAAAGTATTGAATAATAGATTCCTCTATATGAGATATACAAACTCAATATGTGCACTATTTTTCCTATTTGGTGAGATTATGTGTGGAAGTATGATAAATCCATACAAATTTAAATACCTAGATAGATATGCCAATACCTCATTAATCACATCTCTTTTCGAGAGAAGTCGAAGAGACACTAGAGCCTCTTGTAAGTGGAAGCAAAATGGAGGAATTACCTTTGTATAGTGTGATAATTTAAAATCACCTAAGGTGTGGTCTTTGCATGATTGCTAGTGTTTTAAGGTTTTCCCTTCAAGGAATGCCTACCTCAATTGATATTTATAGATAGATGACACATGTTCAAATTGTAGTAAATGTGAGATACTTAACCATTTAATTTCAAAATGTAATTTTGTTCCTGGGTTTTGCAACAAACTTACTTTAATGAGATGAATTATAATGTTGGTGATGTGGATTACATTGGTCATTTCCACTATAGAGGATTTTAGCACTAGTAAATTGTTACTATATATATTATATGAAAAATGTAGTGTGAAGTCACATTTAATTTTAGTGTATCTTTTAGTTTTTTATAGAAAACATTTTCTTAAAGCTAGGTTTATACATATTAGAGTCAAAATCACCCTCCTTCTACAAAATACTCTTCATTGTTCCATTACAGCACAATCTAATGTAAAGGCATTTCCTTTCCTTTCCCATTTAAGTTGTTGTGTCCATCTATATATTTGTTGTATCATTTTTTTATTATAAATGAAAATTTTCTAAATATAAATTTTCAAAATAAATTAAATAACATTATTTTATTTCATAGCTTTTATATATATATATATATATATATATATATATATATATATAATTATGATTTATTTAAGTGCATTCAACATCTTATGTTAATATGATCATTTTTTTCTATCCTGATAACACCTTTATGAGAGTTCTATCATGATAACACCTTTGGGTGCTATTTGAACACATACAATTGAAAATAGAAGTTGCAATCTTCATGTTGTTTAATGGAATTCTTCTTAATTTTAGCCTCACTGTAATGTGGAGGGTATTTGTGTTTCGCAAGCAACTTTGACGATTATATATAAGGTTACTTAATCTCAAATCATACTAGGGAGGGCTCTAAGATAAATGTGTTGAAGGATTTAGAAACAAAGAATCATTCATCATAACTGATGGATTTAGAAACAAAGAATCATTCATCATATGAAACCTTTTTTAATATGTATTGTCCATAGAATCATTCATCATATAAA
>JZKD02S0504210.1:0-10429 GCA_000966675.3 Picea glauca | reverse complement strand
CGAAATACATTACCAATCTTTTACCAATCTTTACTGATGTGCTAAATGAGTGAGCCCAAGGATCAGGAACCAAGAGTTGCCATCTGCAAAATAACAAATGTCTCACCGAGGCGGGAATACCCATGCTCCGGATAAAATAGAACCATGGCTACCAATCAAATACATTGTAGATCCATGTCAAATAACTATAAAGAGTAGCCGTGGATAATACACAACAGAGCTACATCTCGAAATCAGAAAGTTATACATATAGAGTACCCATCTTCCAGAAGCTGATTTGGCCTGATGGCTATACTTCAGAGCTCGAGAAATAACTTCAAAATCTTCTAAAACTTGGGTAGGAGTGTAATATGAATGTACGACTGCACTACTCAGAGGTCTTCAATAGCTCGTCGGTTATGGACTTGATAATATTGATGATCGGATTGAAGGCTTCAATGATTTTG
Organism: Picea glauca; assembly: GCA_000966675.3. NCBI lineage: Eukaryota > Viridiplantae > Streptophyta > Pinopsida > Pinales > Pinaceae > Picea > Picea glauca. The sequence goes on along the minus strand of JZKD02S0504210.1, from coordinate 9,983 downwards.
AACAAGGACTTGATTGGACGTTCAGGATGGCCGGGTATGCGGACAAGAGACATATTGCAGAGGGGTTGACTCAGGCTTAGTGACAAACTTCCCTTGTACAACAACACGACAAGTGATAAGACTCAGGCAACATATATGTTAAGCATAAGTCTACGAAGCAGGAGGCAACAAAAACTCTCCATATGTTTGGAAGAGTAACCAAATGGTGGAGGACACAACTCTATATAGCGATAAAAGCTTCCTAAGGTCGTACTACATCCCATAGTCTTATGATCAAACGGACAAATGTGCTTTATCCAAGGGCGACTCATTATGCTGCCAACAAAGAAAATACTTTTCCCATCCTCTTTTTGGGGTATATTTGATTTTTTTGTTCTTTTTGATAATTTTTGAAAAAGAATAAAGGGATATTACGTTAAAATGGAGGAATGAGTACTGCAAACATACAAGCTCAAGGCACAAGGAAAAGAATAATGTTCTGGTAAAATGATACTCAGGAAAAATCCTCTGGTGGCCAAAGGTGTTAAGACACAGAAGCTAACCATCAAAAGGCTGATGGATAAGGTATGCGAAAGCAGTTGATAGAACACACAATGGTAACATCCTTCGATGTAAGTTTAACAAGCCCAGAGAAGGTAAGCTCGGTGGTTTTTCATTTTTAGAGAGTCTGAAAAAGCATAAAACGAGACTCCGTTGGGGTACCTTTTTCGAAAATAGTCTAGTCAGTTTGAAAAAGGGATAAACTAGCACCTATTAGACGTCAATTTAAAACCATTTTAACGAGTGTGACAAGGAAAAGATCACTCGGCTATTTTTTCACTTTTAAGGAGTCTGAAAAAAGATTAACTATGGACTCCGTCAGGAATATTCTTCTGGACCAATTTAATGAGTGTGAAAGAATAAGATCACTCGAAGATCTTTTCAATTTTAGGGAGTCTGAAAAGAGCTTAACTATGGACTCTGTGGGGGTTTCTTTTTCGTAAATTTAGTCCCTCAGGCCCGAAAAAGGAATAAAATTATACCTGAGAATACTCTTCTAGAGAATGGGAATTCGATAGGGTATACCTTTGTTTGTACAGTTGACCGTCCAGACCAAGAAAGGGGTAAACTACCACCGGACAGACGTGACTTCAAATTTCAGTTTAACAAGCATGAAAGGTCACAAGATCCCTCGACAATCTTTTCATTTTTAGAGGGTCTGAAAAGGGCTTAAAAGGAGACCCGTTATTTTTTGGGAGTCCTGAGGGTAAGACAAAGAGTGAAAAAGACTCATGAAAATGAGGCTCAAACTCATATTCAGGCAAGACTATACAGACTCTCAAGCTCATTATCACCATTGCTGATTTGGAAATTGACTCTGGAGCCAAAAGACCCCCTTTGCCAAAGATAGTGATTCCGGGAGCTATAGTGGATGAAACGAACTTCTGCTTGGACCAAGTAAGTAAAAAATCCCTTATATAGCTAGTAAATACTTCATTTTAGTCATTTAAGTTATTTTTTGGGTGGGCGTCAACCTTAAAAAGGTCGGCCCTAGGTACACACATGTAGAGTAAAGCATGCACGCGTGTACATGTGACTGTCACCTCTACAGACCGCGTGTACCCCCCCCCCATATTGATGGAAAATAAAATTAAAAGAAGTATTGACCTTCCTTTACCTTGTTGTGTTGGCAGGATGTATGTCCAGTGGAGGGAAAGGGAGCACAAAGAAATCAGTGAGTTGGTTGCTGCAGATCCAAATGTTGTGGCCGTGTTAATGCAATGCGGTTTGCTCAAATTATTTTTATGTTCGTTTATGCACGCGCAACCAAGGCTACTGAACACCTTGATTGATTACTGACATCCTGATGCAGAAGCATTTATGCTAGAGGGGAAATCATTGGTGCGCACCACCGAGGACATTTACTTTCTAACTGACCTCTTAAGGAGAGGGGAACCGGTCAACTTCCAGACTTTTCCTGCGGGGCCGAGCAAGATATCGGAGTTTATAGCTGAGTACTGTGAGGCTGGGACCAAACGTATAGGTTCCCAGGTACCCATTAGAAAGATTACCAACTTAACACTACAGACTATCTTGTTACTTATTGGCCGGATTACCGGCTCAGCAGCCATGCATCAAGATTCGTGCGCATAGATGAACTGTGCTATCCAGTGCATGAATACACAAATTTTTTATTGGAGTACCACACTGCTAGAGTGTATGAAGAGGAAATTGATAGAATGCTGACAGTGGACACAGAGGAACTTCGGGTTTGGGACTATCTTGTGTTCATTCTTTTTCGAGAGAGTTTCGTGTTTCAGTCCTCAGGTTGTAGTACGAGGACATCTGGCCTCTTTCCCTGCAGTGTGTAGATGGGTAGTGTTACTGCCACGACAGGGTGGTGGAAGGACCATTGAGGCCTTCGATGATGAATTTTTTGCTTGGCTTTCACAACAGATCCCGGCTATCGAGGACTACCCATATGCAGGGATAGACTTCTCCAGAGATCCAGAGATACCCGTGCCTCCTGGTGAGGAGAGAGGGGAGATGGGTAAGTCTCCTCCTTTGTAGTGTTTTTGTTTGCATATGTAATTTTTATGTTTTTTTGTTATATATATCATTTTTTGTATGCCAGAGTATTTGATGGGAAAACGTTTATTGCATGCAGATGTGGGATCCGTGCAACCTGCCAACTGTGCATGGAACAAGCATCACCCACGACCGAAAGCCGCGACTGCCACTGCTGGGGGAGCAGTAGTAGCAGGGAACCTCCTAGTAGGAGAGGTCGAGAGGGTCCTTAGGAAAATTGAGCGGAAATTTACTGCGCTCACTCGCACAGTCCCAATGGCAGAGAAAGAGGACCTGCTGCCATCGATGAAGCTTCATGTTGTGGGGGCACCTCGGATATCGGTCCATTTGTTTAGGTGGTTAGCCCGTGTTGTAGATGATTATAACAGGGCCCATAGGTCCTGAACAGACTTTAGACTTTTTATGTGCCACGGGCACCTTGTTGTATATATTTTTTGAGGGCATAAGCCCGATGACTCATTACTATTCCCATTTTGAGGCGCTTGCATCCATCTATGTACTCTAGTGATTTTATGATGTTTATATATGGTTTTTATCTTTTTTTTGTCTTATGGATTATGTGTGCAAAAAAGTATTTACATGTTTATTTCCATGATCTTTTTATATGTGGGCAAGATGACAGTCTAAAATTTGATTAGCTAGAGTATCTGTAATTTGGTTTAATTTCCTAGGAACATGAAAATATGTAATATAATCAAAGTTACGTTCTAAGAGACGTACCCTAAGGAATCGTCAGTGTAAAGTTGGATCTTGAACTCAGTATATTCCATTTAGCTGCGACACAACCAGTTGAGCATCCAGATAGACCCGGAGATGAGAGATACCCAATGACAAGGCGTCACGAAGCAACTCAATAACTGCACTATACTCGGCGACATTATTTGTGGTGTCACCTAAAAATATACCTCCGGAAGATAACAACGGACCCTATGGTGTAAATATTACCCAAGATGCGGAGGCAAACCTCCGCGTGTGTCGACTAGCACTGTCCGCATACCCAATGAACACCTTGGACTCACTTGACATCTACCATATTGATGGAAGATAACATCAATGACACGTCCATAACACTTTTAAAAGAAACATAAAAAAGTAATAGTACAAAGACTATACATATGTTACAAAAAGTTACCCACAGTGACCTATCTATGAGTAATAATTCTTGAGGTAGAGCCAATTTCTAGGATCCACCAATGCATTCCCTTCAAAATCAACCAAATGATAAGCGCCCTTTTTTAATACCTCATTTATAATAAAGGGTCTGAACCACATGGGTTTAAACTTTCCTGCCCCCAGGGGGTCCTTGTCTTGGTCATAGACCAGGACAAGGTCGCCCTCAGAAAAAATCCGAGGACGAACGGACCTATCATATTGACACTTGACCTTATGTTTATGAGCCTCATTGGCCAGGGCTGCATCACGACACTACTCATCAAGCTTCTTAAGGTGTACTAACGGTTCTTCAAGTGGAGAAGTGTCTGGCAATAACTGTACTGCCAATTTCAGAGATGAGATTTTACATTCTATGGGCAAGACTGCCTCCAGCCCATAAACGAGTTGAAAAGGTGAGAAACCAGTTGCAGTCTTAACAGATGTTCGGTAAGCCCATAATGTCGTGTATAACATCAAATGTCAATTTGACTTGGCTGAGTTGATAGTTCGTTGTAGAATTGTCTTAAGAGTTTTGTTTATAGCTTCCACCTGCCCATTGGCTTGGAGGTAGTAAGGTGATGAGTGTTCCTGCCGTAACCCAAGCTTTGATGTTAATTCGGTCATCATTTGGTTTTGAAAGTGACTGCCATGGTCAGTGACAATCTCTCTTGGGACACCAAACCTTGCTATGATTTGATTGAATAAGAAGAGAGTTGCAGTCTCTCCATCATCTTTAAACATTGGCATAGCCTCAACCCACTTAGTGAAATAGTCAATAGCTACGATGATATAGCGGTGCCCCCTTGCTAACGGGGGGTTGCATGTAGTGTAATAAATCCCCCACTTAGTGAAGGGACCAACTGTGATGACAGGAAACATAGGAGCGGGATGTGCCCTCATCTTCCGAGAAAAGATTTTGCACGGATGGCACTTCTTTACCGATTCGATACAATCTTTGATAAGTGTGGGCCAGAAGTAACCTTCTCGTAAAATATTTTGGGCTATTGCCAACGCAGATAAATGACCACCACATGCTCTATTATGGAAATCATTGAGCACTATGATGGCCTCCTCACGAGTGAGACATAGACGCAAGATGCAGTCTACACCTCTCCGATACAACGTATCATCGAGTATAAGATAATTCTTAGCCTGATGGTGTATCCACCGACGCTCGTCACGAGAAGCAGAGGTGGGGCACTTCAAATTCTGGAGATACATAAGTATATCTCCATACCAGGGGTCTGAAGATTCAATCAAAAACATATCCCCCCGGATAGGCGATTCCTTAGGCACAACGTCACCTGACTCAACCGGAAGTTCCAAAATAAGTTCTGCGAAGACCAATGACTTCTTGGACTTGGCTAAAATGAAGTCTAAGTCAAATTCTTGGAGGATGACCATCCACCTACTAATTTTTTCTCCTATAACTCATCGTGTCAACATGTACTGGAATGGATTCACGACAACAACGATGGTGGTCTTGCGAAACAGAACGTAGTGACGGAACCATTGAATAGCATGAACGACTGCCAACGCAAGTTTTTCAAGATGGGAATAATTAAGTTCCGGACCTACAAGGCCTTGGATCAGGTAATAGATCACGTATTCTGAAAACGAATCATCTTCCTGAACAAAAACCATGCCTATGGTTGACTCTGCGGCAGCCAGATATAATAAGAAATATTTGTTATAATTAGGTGGCCGTAGCAGAGGTGCGGTTGTGAGGGCGTGTTTTAATGCATCGAAAGAGCGTTGAGCGGCTTCGTCCAAGAAAAAGGGAACGTCTTTCTTTATTAAACGCATAAAGCCCTTGGTTATTTTGGCATAGTTGGCGATGAAGCATTGTAAGAAGTTCGCCTTGCCTTGTAGACTTTGAAGTTGTAATATTGTGCGTGGGGGGTGGGAAACTGGGTTATTTCCTCCACCTTAAGAGGATCGACCATGATCCCTGTTGTTGACACGATGAAACCTAAAAAATGTCATGATGTTACGCAGAAGCTGCACTTCTTTGGATTCAAGCGAATCCTGAAGTAGAGACAACATTCGAAGATTAGTCTAAGGTGCATGGGATGATTCGTTTTCTTGCGAGAGCGTGATGCTAAATCATCTAAATAGGCTTCGACTATATGCTTGAGGTCATGAAACGCAAAAGACATGGCCTGCTAGAAAGTGGCTCTAGCATTTTTAAGGCCAAAAGGTATCTTACGATATGTGAATGTACCCCACAGACAAATAAATGTCGTTTTGTGTTGGTCTTCAGGTTTGATTTGGATTTGATTATATCTTGAAAAACCATCCATGAATGAAAAGGCTTCACAACCTAGACATTCATCAATGATCTGGTCGATGAATGGTGCTGGAAAACTATCTTTGGGACATGCCTTTTTCAAATCACGAAAATCGGTACATACACGAATCGTGCCTTGTTTTTTATTGACCGGCATGGGGTTTGACACCCATTGAGTCAAATGAATAGGATAAATGAAACCTCCCTTGATCAATTTCTCGACCTCAATCTTGATGGCTACTACTTTCTTAGGATTTACTGGATGAAGTTTTTGTCGAATAGGCTTGGCATCAGGATATGTTGTGATTTCATGTTCAACTATTTTCGGATCGATACCTGACATTTCCTCATAAGACTAGGCAAAAATGTCACGAAATTCTTTGAAAAGATCCGTGTAAATTTGAATCTCTTCGGGGGAACAATCTTCTCCGACGAAGACATTCTCCACGATGCCAAGGCTTCGGGAGATGTTGATGGGTATGGTTTCAGCGACAGTCAACATATTTCCCTCAGCATAAATTTCCTGTGTAGCTAAGAGGTTAATAGGACATGGATGATCTCCCATCATGGTAACGGTGAATTCTCCGGCTTCGATTCGGCTTAACTCGGGGAGAAAGTATGATCTGTGATGAAGATCTTCCCAAGGTTAGTCTGGACTAGTCATTGCTTCGATTACTTCTTCGTCGGAAGGCAAGACTAAGTCTAACAAATCTATGTTAGCAAGATAACCCTGAGCCCAAATAGGCTCTAGAAGTGGATCTAACTCTTGTGCGGGAGTCGGATCGGGGTTAGCTAAAGCTTGCTGGACTAAAGGGTACATGAATTCAGCGGTCGAGAAGGGCATGGACATGCTGGAGTGCCCTGTCTCATCCATTGTGGCTGATGGGGAAGGAAGAATCCAAGGATCCTCAAAGTAAGTTGTGCAGAACGACGAAACTTGAAAAATCTCAACCTTATGGTGATTAGATATAAATTTGACGTCATCATGAGGAGGTGGGTAATCGAAGGTACCCATCAAAGATGGGCACAAACCAACTCCTACGTTAACAACACCTAGTTGAGGATTGTCAATCATGGGGATCGTGGATGCCCCCAAAGCTGGGCCAGATCTAGAGAAGGACAATTGTTCAATGGTCACTATCCGACCCTCATGTGGAAAAAACAAGAATCGAAAAACTGTAGCAACCACAGCTTGCATAGCATAAGTCCAACTCCATCCTAAAAAGAGATTATAGTTGAGGGGAGCATCGACTACCTCTACTTCGACACACACAGTTTTGCCTCCTAACTACACAGGGAAATAAGGAACGATGCCATGTGGCCAAAAAGAATGACTGCCGAAAGCAATGAGGAGAGTAGGTGATGGAGACAAAGTGGGTTGGACGATGGCCTTCCAACATGCTAACGACATAACGCATGTCGAGGTGCCCTCGTCGACCACCGTGCAAAAGATATTTCGTGTAAAAGTTTTCATGGGATGAGCCACTACTATCTTAAACGCTACGTGGTAAGGTAGACAAAGTTTTAAGTTGGTTGTATCTAACATGATGGTACTCGGATTACAAGTCTCAGTAGAGCCCAAAGTAGTTAACAAGGATTTCCTCTAAGTAGGGTAGCTTTGGAGGACTTCCAAAGAAGACATCGCACAAGGGGTTTGCGATAAATCCTCTACCACAGAGTAATTCTGGGTGGCCCTTGCATTTGGGTTGTGAGAAGCTTTCTTAAATGTACCCTTTGGAATGCATGTCATTGTTTCTCCCAATGTCTTCTCGATCTGTAGAGGAGGAGATGGGAGCTCAAATTCTTTGCCCTTCTCAGAAGCGTGTAGCTTACTATAGTCGTGCGCTCTAGTCGTTATGAAAGCATCACCCCTAACCATATATATGTTTGCAGATGAGGGATTGTTTGGAGGAGGGCATGTTTCTTGGCTGCCCCCTTTGGCACTTGTAGAGGCTTGAGTTAAATTTTGCCCATGTTGAAAGGGGTTAGTCAACACTGCCTATTGTCGCTGTGTGACAAAGTTTTGGGCCTCTGCAAGTCGAGGAAAAATATGGGTCGGTTGGTCTTCTGCACACAAGTTGCATGGATACCTCGCCTTTCGTTTTTCCATGGTGTCCCCGCTAGCATTATCAGTGGGTTTTTTATACCCCTTACCCTTTTTTCGTTTTCTTTTCTTCCCTTCAGGCTATTGGGTGGCCTTTGGGTTAGTCGACTGCATGGAGTGTACTTCTGACGTTTGGGTAGGAGGAGCAGCCAAAGCAGTAGTCTGGCTGGCTGCTGAGTGTTGTATAGATAATTGCTGCAATTTTTTTGTCAATTGCTTAGAAGGCTTGGTTTGTGTTGAACCAACAATACCATCGACATGTGGTCCAGCTCTCTGTTTAGTTTTATCTAGTATCGATCGTGGTGCATCTGACAAGATGTTGTATAATAAACCATACTGAGAATAGATGAGATCAAACTGTTGAGCCCTCATGATGGCATCTTCTTCGGAGAAAATCCTAGAAGTTGCAATGTCTTTGGATAATTGTGGGACTAGAGACTTAACGAACCACTCAAGCAAGAATGATGGTGGGACTGGTACTTTAATTAGACTCTTTCGGAATCTCCACTCTAGGATATGATCAGAGATATGGTCCGCTGTTGTTTGTTCGAAATTAGCGAGCATCTCTGTGCCAGCGTCGTATCTCACAGGTAACTGGAAATGGTTAAGGAAGGCCATCGCCAGTTCGCCAAAATAAGAGTATCTTGAGCGATCGAGCTCGATGTACCATTTTGCGACACTCCTGATAAGAGTGTGTTGAAACAATCGCAGCTGTACGCAGTCATATTTCAATGAGTTAGATGAACACCAAAGATGGAAGGTAGTCACATGATCACCTGGATCTTCGTTAGGCTTGGTCTCGAACTTTGGAATGTTCGAAGGTAACTTCGTTGGCACAGGAGGCCAACGTGGATCATGAAAAATAGGATCATTTAACAACCTTGTCAAATTTGGCAAGTGTAATGTCGCTAGGAACGGTAGTTTGGGTTGCTGCTGATAACCTGGGAAAAAGGGTCCTGGAGTTTGACTGGCACCGGGTTGCCAGGAAACGTTTGGCTGCTGGCCTGAGTTCTGGTAGAAACCATGGCCCTGACCAGCATAAGGATTTTGCATATGTGGAAACATCATTGGCTGATTTCCCATAAAGGACATACGATGTTGGGCATGCATTGTGTTTGAAGGACTTTGGGAAGGATTACCCCATGTCGGTCCTGATGGGAGAGGCATAGTAGTCTATCCAGGGTTCCATTGATTGTGGAAAGAATTACCCCAGAACAAAATTCCAGAGGAGGGAACAGATCCTTGTCCTAAGTTCCAAGGTGTTGTTATATGTGCCCCTGGCATAGGAATAATACCCTGTGCCGGAGTAGACTGTCCAAAAATGGGAGTGCCCTCAGATGGTAAAGCGATGGATGTGAAAGTGTTGTTACCAAATGTCCTGTTCCAAACAAATGGCGACGAACCTACTGGCATACTATGCATAGGTGTTCCTTGACTCCTAGCTCCAAACAAACTAGTGTGTGCAGGCTGCCCGATGGACTACTGATGCGGACCACCAAGCGAAGGGGACGAAGGAGGAATATGACCTCCAACATAAGGAAAAGTGTTAAAATGGATAGGAGTGGCCCCAAGTTGACCTTGTGGAGGAGCGTTGGAGCTCCCTACCCCCAGACCCAAAGTCTGTAAAGTGGAGTAAGTGAGTGCAGGACTTGTATCCGAACTAGGCATACCGTATGAGAATGGAGGGCCTATCGCACTAGGTGTGAAGGGGGTTGTGGCCACCGCCATAGATGGGGTCGGTCCACTGTGCGACGTAGTTGTGGCCGAGACCATGATGGCTCGGATCGACGATGGTAAGTTAGGAGATGATTCTCCTGTGGTAGCAACTGCGGTGGGAATGGAAGAATTCCCAGAAGAAGTAACAACGTT
>JZKD02S0504199.1:0-12197 GCA_000966675.3 Picea glauca | reverse complement strand
AAAGGGTAGTTGTAAAATTATGATAGAGTTCTTCAATGTTGTCCTTATAAGTTAGGAGGTTTAATTTACTATTTAAATCCTTTAATAAAATTTCAACTTTACTTTTGTCAAAGCGTAAATTCCTTTGGTTATCAATTTTTTTTTCAATTGTGCTCCTATGCATGGAAAATTTTAGAGTTAGGGTTAAAAGTTTATGATCAGAGTCAGGTTCATGGTCATTTAAAAGGTCAAAAGTTGTTATTTGGTTGGAAATGGGGATATCATATATCACAGAATCTACAACATTACTACCTAGCCCATGAATACATGTCATTTGGTTGGAGTTTGGCCACTTCATTACTCCATTGCAAATTATTAGGTCTTGAGAGCTACAGAGCTTGACCAACTCAGTACCAAACAAGTTCTTAATTAGGTCTTCAGAGCTTCTTTTGTAGCTATTAGATAAGAAAAGGTCCCATCTAGCCATAAAAGATTATGGTTGAACTCATTACTTAGTTGTAGTCCTAGCATTAAAGTCTCCTAGCAGGAGGATATTACCTTCATTTTTCAAACTATAAATATCTTGTTCTAAATTATTATAGGGAATTTTTTTATCTAGATTATATTTCTTATCAAAAGTAGAATTAATAGGTGGAAAATAACAAATTGCTATATACATCTTCTTAGCATTGTTGTCTGAAATTTCTATCCAAATGCAGTCGAATGTGAGGATAAATGCTCTTTCTAATATAACAATCTATCCCTCCTATCCCTCTACGGTGGGATATTTTGTTCCATGCTGACCACAAGAAAAATCCTTCCATGTTAGGGACCTTAGACTCATGCTCTCAAGTTTCAGCTAGATAAATAATATCAATATCACTCGAGATCCAACTTATCATAGGACCTTTGTGCCATGGAAATCCACGACAATTCCAAAAAAGGATCCTGAGTGTCCCAAATTCCTATTTATTATTATCCTTCGGGTCTCTATCCCTAAGAATAGCTTTTTGATTTCTAATTATTGCCCATTTTCCTTCTTTCTTGGCTTCTTTTACTTTTTGAACTTCATTCCTTAATTCAGCTTGGTCTTTGGGAATGAGGTCTTCATTTATAAATATTCCTGATCCTTTTAAGCTCAGAGATTTACTAAGTATGTTATATTTATGGTCATTAGAACTTACTTTGACACGGATCAACCTATCTTTGTGATCAATTATTTTTCCTATCCTCTTTGCTTCTATGAGGTAAGTTGTATCAATTTGTGATTTATTTTTTAATTCTTCTTTTAGTATTTCTAGAGTATCCGCCTCTTGTTGTTCTTTTATACAAAAAATTATGAGGTTCGAGGATCTTTTTTTATGCTCATGTTCCAGTTTGATTAGATTATTCATTTTCTCTTTGATGGGTTTGATATCCAATTTTGTTTCCATATTACTGAGGGTCAAATTGTTGGTTAGTTTTTCTTCTATCTCTTTAATCCTATCTCTCAACTTGTGATTTTATTCAACCCCTCCTTCTCGTGTTGATTGTTTACGTTTTTCCATTTCTTAAATTCTATCCTTCATTGTTTGTAATTCATTCTTAAAAGCATTAAGAGAATCTTTCCAAGATCACCATACTTTTGTTGAGTTATTAGTTTAGGAAGGTTGGTAGTGTGATAAATATTTTGAAAATGAGATCTAATATGGGTATATGCAAAGTGCTTTCATCTTCAAACTTCTTAGTGTCACAAACGTGACACACTATTTCATCCCATGGCATTTTAGGAATTGACCAATGCCCAGTTTCACTATGGACGTCATGAGAATTTGTTCTTATCTTAACAATGCTTATTTTTTTCTTTACACTTGGCAAAAGAGATAGATAATTTTGATCTTCTAGATTAGAGTTGATTACATATTTATAATATCTTAATTTTCTTTTTTCCTCTAACTTTTTATCACACCACATTTTCTCCTTAAATTTTGATTTGACACTTTTTTTAATAGTATTTTTATTCTACAAAATGGTTTCTTCCATAATTCCCCAATAACTTAACCAAGACCGGACTTCTTTATTCCATCCTCGTTTGAGTCTATGATAGTTATGACTTAATTTAGTTTTAATGTTAATTTTACTTATTAAATTTTGTGTTTAGTTTTTAAACATGCAAAATTAATTAAAAAGAAAAATAGTTAAAAAAAAATTATATACTTGGAAAAATATATTATTATGTATAATAATTAATATACAATTTTCCTTTTTACTTTTAATTAAATTTAATTGGTTATATATTGGAAGAAGTTAAATCAGTAGTAAAGTTGTTTATATTTGGTTATATATTGAAAGAAGTAAAATAAGTTGTAAAGTTGTTTATATATGTCTTTGAAAATGTTTTAATATAGTAGTGGTATATAGTGGAAATCTAATACTTAAAAGAAATCATGAAACATTTAAATCTTGCAATAATATATTACTTATGCATAATCTAAAAGAAAAAAAGAATCGGTGATGACTATTTTGTATCTTTAAAAATTGAAATAGAATTAGATTTTAATGTTGGTATTAAATTATTTTTAAAACATAATTGAATTTTAATGTTGGTGTTAAATGTTAGTTTTAATTGATTGAAAATCTTTGATTTTGTCATATTGAAAAGTTAATTAAAAACATATGCTAAGTTTACTTTTATCATTTATTATTAATTTAATTTAACTTAAAATCCAATTAAAACAAGATAGTTGTTTTCTTTATTGTTATGCTGTTATGGTGGTTTTGGAAGATTGAAAATTATTTATTATCTATTTTTGAGTTATTACTAAAAAAATTGTGATTCTTTCAAACTTTTATCACTTCCATGATGTTCTTGAAATGTTTGTTTTTATTATAACTTAAATCTCTTCTAAATAAATAAGATGTTTAGTTTTGTTGAAATGTTAAGCACTTACCATTAAGAAAACCATCTTATCTCTTTCCTTTCCTTTAACAAACACTAAACATTTCATGGAAAAATCCTTTCCTTTCCTTTCCTGTTCCATGTTGACCACAAGAAAAATCCTTCCATGTTAGGGACCTTAGACTCCTCATGCTCCCAAGTTTCAGCTAGACAAATAATATCAATATCACTCGGGATCCAACTTATCATAGGACCTTTGTGCCATGGAAAGCCACGACAATTCCAAAAAAGGATCCTGAGTGTCACAAATTCCTATTTATTATTATCCTTCTGGTTTCTATCCCTAACAATAGCTTTTCGATGTCTAATTATTGCCCATTTTCCTTCTTTCTTGGCTTCTTTTACTTTTTGAACTTCCTTCCTTAATTCATCTTGGTCTTCGGGAATGAGGTCTCCATTTATAAATATTCCTGACCCTTTTAAGCTCAGAGATTTACTAAGTATGTTATATTTATGGTCATTACAACTTACTTTGACACGGATCAACCTATCTTTGTGATCAATTATTTTTCCTATCCTCTTTGCTTCTATGAGGTAAGTTATCATTTTGTGATTTATTTTTTAATTCTTCTTTTAGTATTGCTAGCGTATCCTCCTCTTGTTGTTCTTTTATACAAAAAATTATGAGGTTTGAGGATCTTTTTTTACGCTCATGGTCCAGTTTGATTAGATTATTCATTTTCTCTTTGATGGGTTTGATATCCAATTTGTTGTCCATATTACTAAGGTTCAAATTGTTGGTTAGTTTTTCTTCTAGCTCTTTAATCCTATCTCTCAAGTTGTGATTTTATTCAACCCCTCCTTCTTGGTTTGATTGTTTATGTTTTTCCATTTCTTGAATTCTATCCTTCATTGTTTGCAAATCACTCTTGAACCCTAAGAATCTATCCTTTATTTGATTTTGAATGGTGTCTTTAATTTTTTTATCAATCATTGCCTCTAGCTCTATTTGAAGTTTTATGTCTCTTTCTTCACTCATTTTTTCTAATGTTTCTAACTCTATTTGTATTTTGGCATCTCTCTCTTCTCTTCTTTTTTCTACCGATTCCATATAATAGTAAAAGATCTCTAGTGATTTTGGGGGGCCTCCTTTTGTTAGGATGAGTTTTTGGAATAGGTGGTGGAGTGCGCATATTGAAAATAAGAGAAAAAAGATGTAACAATTACTATTATACAGGTTATTTAAATTTTGTTAAATAAGTTTCAGTTGTCTTATAATTATTTCAACTTTTTGTTTTGGATTTTTTATTTTGTTAAAATATTTTTAAAAGTAGATATTCTTTACTGTTAATTTTAGTTATTAAAATTATATTTAGTTTTTAAACATGTAAAATTAATTGATGATGATGATGATGATTAATGTCCACTAAGACGAAATTGGTATTCCGGACCTTAAGAGGGTAAGTGATTACTTGGGATTCTTTAGAATTTTGTTTCTATGCTCCAAAAGCATTAAGAGAATCTTTCGAAGATCACCATACTTTTGTTGAGTTAAGAGTTTAGGAAGGTTGGTAGTGTGATAAATATTTTGAGAATGAGATCTAATATGGGTATAGGTTGGACAATCTAAGGGAAAGTGCTTTCATCTTCAAACTTCTTAGTGTCACAAAGGTGACACACTCTTTCAGCCCGTTTCACTATGGATGTCGTGAGAATTTGTTCTTATCTTAACAATGCTTATTTTTTTCTTTACACTTGGCAAAACAGATAGATAATTTTGATCTTCTAGATTAGAGTTGATTACAAATTTATAATATCTTAATTTTCTTTTTTCCTCTAACTTTTTATCACACCACATTTTCTCCTTAAATTTTGATTTGACGCTTTTTTTTAATAGTATATTTATTCTACAAAACTGTTTTTTCCATAATTCCCTAATAACTTAGCCAATACCAAACTTCTTTATGTCATCCTCACTTGAATCTATGGTAGTTATGACTTGATTTAGTTTTAATGTTAATTTTACTTATTAAATTTTGTGTTTAATTTTTAAACATGCAAAATTAATTAAAAAGAAAAATAGTAAAAAAAAATTATAAACTTGTAAAAATATATTATTATGTATAATAATTAATATACAATTTTCCTTTTTACTTTTAATTAAATTTAATTGGTTATATATTGAAAGAAGTTAAATCAGTAATAAAGTTGTTTATGTTATATAGTGAAAGAAGTAAAATAAGTTGTAAAGTTGTTTATATATGTCTTTGAAAATGTTTTAATATAGTAGTGGTATATAGTGAAAAGCTAATACTTAAAATAAATTATGAAACATTTAAATTTTGCAATAATATATTACTTATGCATAATCTAAAAGAAAAACAGAATCGTTGATGACTATTTTGTATCTTTAAAAATTGAAATAGAATTGGATTTTAATATTGGTATTAAATTATTTTTAAAACATAATTGAATTTTAATGTTGGTGTTAAATGTTAGTTTTAATTGATTGAAGACCTTTGATTTTGTCATATTGAAAAGTTAATGAAAAACATATGCCAAGTTTACTTTTATCATTTATTATTAATTTAATTTAACTTAAAATCCAATTAAAACAAGATAGTTGTTTTCTTTATTGTTACGCTGTTATGGTGGTTTTGGAAGATTGAAAATTATTTATTATCTATTTTTGAGTTATTACTAAAAAATTGTGATTCTTTCAAGCTTTTATCACTTCCATAATGTTCTTGAAAATGTTTATTTTTATTATAACTTAAATCTCTTCTAAATAAATAAGATGTTTAGTTTTGTGAAAATGTTAAGCAGTTACTATTAAGAAAATTATCTCATCTCTTTCCTTTCCTTAAACAAACACTAAACATTTCATGAAAACTTATATATATTATTGTAGAGAGCATAAAAATAGTTGGATCCAACACTAGAAACAAAGACTAAATATTTAGTAACAAACTCATATATATTATGATAACGTGCATAAAAGTAATTAGATAAGAATTCTACATGGTAAAAAGGTGCTTAAATCTAATATTAAATTGAAAGCCTTATATATACTTTTCAAATAAAAACCACATAAAAATAAAAACCACATAAAAAGTAACCAAACCACAACCATGTAAAGACCACATAAAAAGTAACCAAACCACAACCAGTGTAATGTGTGATAGTTAGGAAAACAATTTTCTCATTCACTCGAGGTATTTCAAATTGGCATCTATTCATATATGTTATATATTACTTAATAATTAAATTAAATTTAAATTAGTAGTTACACTTTTCTTTTTTTCTTTCATTTTCATTCATAATATAATATATAGATTAACTGAAATATATTTTAGTATTCAGATATTTATTCATTAAATGTTTCTTTCATGTATGTCTTAAATTAAATTAAATATAATTATTTAAAAAATAAATTAAGTTTTAGTTGTTGGTTATACATTCATTTCCTTAGTATATGCAATATAATTATTTAAGAATTAAACTAAATTTTAGCGGTTAGTTATACATTCATTTGTTTCATGCATATCCTATAATTATTTAAGAATTAAATTAAATTTGAGTGGTTGGTTATAACATTTATTTTGGTTTATTGATATTATAATATATAGATTAAGTGAAATTTAAGTATTTATTATTATATTAAAAAAATTAGAGTATATGCTAATTGAGTAACAATGAGAGTTTTATTTTTATTTTTAATTAATTGTTTTAATTTTTTTTATTTTCAATAAATGGACACAGGTTACATGCTAATTGCGGTCAATGTTTTTCTATCTTGAATTAGTTTTGGTTATTAGCCGTACTCTTTTTGGTTACTATCGACTCCTGAACCTATTTCAGTTTCATTCGACTGCACAATAACAGCACGTTAAAAAAATGTAGAAAAGAAAGACACGACAATTGCGATCATTCTTTTCCAAATTACTAGTTTTTGGAAATTCAAAGCAATAACTCTCTATCCGTATCAAAAAAATTTAATTATCATATCCATTACAAACTTAGTTAACTTCATATTTAAATATTTAAGATTAGAAGACTTTTCAGTACTAAATTATTCTACCCCTCTGGATCTGGATTTGAATTTGTGATATATATATATTTTTTTGGTAAGTAAGAGATTTTATATAAAAAGGGTCTTCAAAAAACTAGTCCAGAGTTACAGAAACTTGAAGACAACCGTGTTGTAGTTACCGAACTGCCCCAAGAGAGGGGAAACCAGTTCAACCAGCTAGGTAAGTCTAGCAGTTGTTTATAGACTGACAGTCTTAGATAAACGAAACTAATCTGACTAGGCTACAGCTATAAAAATAAACTAGTAAAAAGAACAAAGCCCTGGTGGGGTCAGACACTTGGAAAATAACCTAGTCAGGTGGCTTGACAGGCCAGGTTCCAACGTTCCTCTTCGATGGGAGTCCCTTTACCTTCCAGTTGCATATCAACGTCCAAGTTGCCCCCTTCTAGGTTGGCAGCTGGCAAGGTATCTCCAGGTGAACTGTGCGCATGGATGCATGTAGTTGTCGCAGCCTCCGTGTCCCCATGCGTGTTCTGCACCACGACGTCCCCTTCTGGCTGTTGCACATGTTCATTCCTGTCGACGACCTCTGCATGGGGCACCTATGTTGATGTTGCAGCTTCTAGAGTGGAGTGGAAAGATTCCTGGAAGGTGGACATGATCTGAAGGAGGGTCAGCTGCAGTCAAAATTGGAGGTCCTCCAATCCCTGCCGGAGCTCAAAGAACAACCCATAGAGGATGGCCAGACTATCTTTCAGCTGCGAGTCAGGGATGAAGTCGGTAGACGAGTACGTACTGTGTCGGGCATTTCAAAGAAAGGGTGGTGCCCCCAAGGGTGGGCGGGAGGAGCAAGTTACCGGAGCAAAAGAAGGCTCGTTGGCTAGGGAATTCGGTGGAGCTGCGGAAAATCGCGAAAGAGATCCTGGCAAGCTATCAGTGATGACAAGACATTCGAACCGGGAGGCAGGCGGGGTGGAGGAGGCGAGAGGTTTCAGCTCGAGCTGCAAAGGCTACGAGGAGTACATGGAGGGTTCATGGAGGGTGAACCAGGAGGAGAAACAGAAACACGGGGACGAGGAAGATGCTATGAAGATCCTCTCCTTGGCCTCCCTCTTTGGCGCGGCATACAGAGCTCAAAGGGAAGGCAAAATTGAACTGAATGCCCCGGATGGACGTGGAGAGCCTGGAGAAGGCCGAAGGCTGCGAGCACCATGAAAAACCAGAGTAAGCTAGGCCTGGGCAACTGAGGGATGAGAGGGTCGGGTCGCAAGCGGGGATTGAAATCACCTGCAAACAAAGAAACCATGATATAGTCGGTAGAGGGAGTCGGGCGCACCAGCGTTAATGGTGCAGCCGGGACTTAAAATCAAATAAATGCCATGTGACCCGCACTAACACCCCAGCCGGAAGAATTTGTGATATTTTAAAATGAAATAAATTTTAAATATTTAAGACTAGAAGAATTTTCAGTACCAAATTATTCTACCCCTCTAAATTTGAATTTGTGATATTTCAAAATGAAATATGAATTTGAGAACTTTTAAAAGAAAATATATATTTTTAATTATTAGTTCCACTCAAACTATGTGATTCACTTATTGTAAAAAAATCAATATCCAACTTGCTGCTCACCATCGTAGCAACATTGAATGCTAATTCCAGCTGCATGGCTGGACATTAATTCTACATTGTGGTTACGTTCTTGTAAGTAAAAATAATTTCGAAATGATTATAATTTAATGCACTTTGATCGGTTCAATGAAGTTAACATTCACGTTAATCATGAGGGAATATCAATGTACCGCTGCGCTTTGCAGACTAATAAATGAACGCATAGACGTTTACGTTAAGCTTGTGGGAATGTTTACGTTAAGCATGAGGGAATATCAATGTACCGGCCCGCTTTGCAGGCTAATAAACGAACGCATAGACGTTTACGTTCAGCCTGAGGGAATATCAATGTGCCGGCGCGCTTTGCAGGCTAGTAAATGAACGCAGAGACGCTTCCGTTGAGCATGAGGGAATATAAATGTAGCGGAGCGCTTTGCAGGCTAATAAATGAACGCATAGACGTTTTACACGACGACAGTTATGGTATTGCTTAAAGGGTTTTTATTTTTATTTATTTCTTTTTGTTTGAATTTGGTCATATAAATTTGTAAGAAATTCTTATTTTATGTTATTTAAAATAAAACTTTTAATATATAAATAGATTTTTATTGTAAAACCTAACAACATTAAAATTATATAAATTTAACAATTCAAATCTATAAATCCAATATTTTTATTAAATTTTAAACTAAATTAATATATCTTCATTAAAAACATACATACATTTACATCGAGACCAATCCTAATGTCTAATAAAATTTAATATGATATTAAATTATTATTTTTTTTAAATAATCCAATTAATTTGACATTGATCAGGTCGTATGGATTTAAACTATATTTGTTGGCTTGATGTGTTTTCTTAAGGAAAAGATCAGATCATATCTATGTTTTCCAGGATGATCCGGTTCGAATACCCATGGATTAGCTGTTTGCTCAGTAGCTTTATAACGCTCAGGAAGCACTAGTTTTCTCGAAGCTTCTCGCTCGTATCTTTCGTCAAAAGATGTTATTCTATAATGTTTGTTCATCAGATTTCCTGTTAAACCGGGCAAACATTCAAAGATCTGTCCTACATTCATTCGTGAAAGTACCCCTAATGGATTCAATACCATATCAACTGGTATTCCATTTTGCAAATAGGGCATATCTTGTCTGGGCAAAACTATTGAAATAATACCTTTATTCAAGTGATTCAAAGCCAAAACTTTGTAGTTAGAGCACTGTTGTTCAGTAAAACTTTTTATGGCATTTACAGCATTATTTATGTTAATATAATATATTTAGTTTAATATAAAAATAGTATTTATGTTAATATAATATATTTAGTTTAATATAAAAATATAATGGTAATTATTTTTGAATTTTTATATTAATTATATGTTTAATATTATTTAATATCATTTTAAAGTTTATTATGTAAATTTTCAATAGATTTTTTTATGATTTATATCATTAATTTTTTAAGTTTAGTTTATTGTGTAAATTTTTAATAGATGTTTTGGTTTATATTATTAATCTTCTAAGTTTATTATGTAAATTTTCAATAAATTTGTATAACTTATATCATTAATTTTCTAGTTAATATTTATAATTTGTATCATTAATCTTTGTGGCGAATTCTTAGAACTATGAATTATGTTCATCACAAAAATTATGTGCATTAAATTAGTCTAGTAACATTCTGGTTTTTCCTTGGAAAAAAAATTGTTTCCAAAACTATATTTACTCATTATCTTAATGTAAAGTTCTTTATTTAAATCCACAAATTCAAAATATTTATTCCATCAAACATTTTATGCCAACTTTTGGAAAGTGAGGCCCTTGGCAGACCATCCTAACATGCTTGAAATCACAAATATTATTGAAATTTGGTTTGTGTTGGTGAAATCAAGGTTTAAATTGTAAATCTATGCTATATTAAAATATATATATACATAACATTTTTGTAAATTGTGTTTATATATAAGTAATATTTAATTTTTTAATAATTATATTAATTTTTAGTTTTGGATTACATACAACTATTATCTTAATTTTTTTTAAAAGACAAATATAAGCAACTTTGTTAGTAATTTCATATATTTTTTTTATGTTTTAAGTGTTAGAGAATAATTCTACAAGTTTTATAATGTAATCAAGTTGTTTGAATGTTTTTTCCAAGTAGATGTACTAAAATGACCAATATTATATAAGCTTTTGTAGGCATGATAGCATCCAACTGATCTAGAGCTAGACTTGAATTTTCATATTTATTGATGCTACCTATTACTCTCTTGATTCCAAGAAATGTGTAACATCCAAATTTATATGGAAGTGATGAAATGAACTAAGATATTTTTTAAATGGAATGAATGAAACCAAAGTAATTTAAGAGAATTTTTTATTTTAAAGTTATTAATAAAAATCATATAAATATTACAATTACAATTATCTTATTATATTTTTAATTCATTAATAACAATTTTAAAGTATAAGTAGGATTTGAAACAAATGAATAATAACAACAAATTAACCAAAGAAAACGCTAACGCCATAAGATTAATTTGTTTGATGAATTAATTAACCTTTCGGGAGTTAATTAACCTCTGTTGTAAATCAAAGAGACCAGAAATAGAATGACATCGATGTGATATTTATCGGAGGGCAACCTCGCATCCTTCGGGAACGTTTGGTCTCTGGTTTTGGGTTTAGCCTACTTTAGTTTTGTTTCTGCATTTTCCTGGTTTTCTCAGGATAGGCAGTGATTGCGTTGCCATAGCAGCCGATGGTAAGTTTCGGTTGACGCTTCGATCCGATATTTTTTGGAAAGGTCAACCTCGCATTCTACTTGTTTTTGCATATTTGGGAATGTCCGGTCGTTGATTTGGGTTTAACCTAGTTTTGTTTCTGCATTTTCCTCGTTTTCTGTGGATAGGCTGTGATTGGGTTGCCATAGCATCCACTGGGGAGAGGCGGTTGAAGCTTCGATCTTATATTTATAGGAAAGGCCAACCTCGCATCCTGGTCGGCGGGGAGACTTCTGTGTAAGTATTTGTGACGTGTTCTCTGACCTTGGAACATTTAAAATATAACTTGGCTTCAACGCATTCTGTAGGACCCTATAGATACATAGTTGAAGGTATTGACATTTTAGATTTGTCATACGCAGGGATCCGAACCTTCATTTTCAGGAGTCGCCCTCTCTTCTTCCATCAGAGGTCCAGATTTATAGGGCTATACAACTGCAGTAAACGTCATATTAACAAGGTTTTTATTTTTTATTAATCTTATTTTTCCATTTAATATCTGGATTCTGAAACTTTCTACGGGAGTTAAGTTACGGAGATTTAGATTTAAAATTTTTCCAGTTTCAAAGGACGAACAATCATAGATGGACTTATTCAGAACATAAATAATTTCTTCCTTCTTTTAACAGGTTTATCTAGTCATAACCACACATTTGAATTCGTAGAACTATCACATATGGACTTATTCAAAACCGGTATAATTTCTTTATTCTTTAAGTATCTGATCATGACTTTGTTACGATGACAATGAAAGGAATATTATTCTCCTGCTCCGGACACTGAATTTTTACAGAACCTTTAGAATACAATAACATTAAGTAGCCAATAAAAACTAACCCTGTTGTTTAAGTATCATAAAAACTTTTTGGTTTTTCTTTTGCATTCTGAGTTATTTGTTCGAGTTTTA
>JZKD02S0504187.1:278660-291427 GCA_000966675.3 Picea glauca | reverse complement strand
GAGTCTAGTAAAAAAATACACATCCTCTATCACAAAGAATGCAAGATACTCACCTTACACAATGAAGCATTGTAGATCAGGGCTCCACATCGAGATCACAAACAACAACAGGTACTCCTGTGCCCACACCAGTGAACACTCAAAAATTTTTAGCAACCCACAGGCTGCCAAAGGGCCCCGTACAAATGACTCCTCATCTCTCACCGCCTCTCTCAGGCGCACCCAATCCCTCTCCCTCCAGTGGCATCTTCAACTGGTCACCTGGATCCACATATATAGTACTTGATCAACCATCACAACCCATAAAAACACCAAAATCTAAAAAAATGATAAGTTTATTACAACCCTCAGCTTTTCCTCAAGGGTGCAACTGTTTTCCCCATAGGCGCACACATATGAATGCTTGTTCATCTACATTTGCACATGCATGCACAACTATCAATGATACAAGGGCACACACATGCACCCCTGTCACATACACAAACACACATCCCAATGCTCCCGTTCGCTACATAGTCACACACACATGCACAATTGTCAGGAACACATTCATGCACACATGCACAATTGTGCTTCGAACAGGTGTGCATCTAATGCACACCTATTTTCCCCATTCGGGAATCCCCATGTGAGACTGTCCCAATTACATCCACGCACTCATGCTCATGAATCATTCGATCGCCCGCACATTGGGGGGCCCTCCCTCACAAAATCCTCCTGTATGACCATCCGTACAACCCTGCGCAAAAAAGAAATCCTAGTTACTATGCAGTAGGATATGACCACTAACCTGACACTCGCTAATCCTGGGTCAGCTGTCTCAATCTCCTGGAATCTCTAAATCTCCTCTAAAATCCTCTCATCCACTAACTAAGACATCAGGTACAAATGAGGTGGCATTGTGGGCCCTACAACTATATATAATCCCTTTTTCCAAACTTCCATGCTCAATTACATGAGCTCTGGTCATTCGTTTTCTGATCCATCTTTAGCCACAGGATCAGGATCCCCCCCCCTACACAATCACATCCCCTAGGTCACCATCCATCCTCAACCCTGGAGGATAGATTTTTTTCACATCCTACCTAGGTACACCTGCTTATATTCACAACTTATTGAATTACTATTTTATGTTCTTTATCTTCAGATATTGTTCACGTCGAGTATTCAATTTTCATGTGTGCAGGAACTTGGTCATCATGCATCAGTGCTATCCCATTAGGTATATCATCGACACTGGCATGTAATCATTCCCTCTGAATATCAATTGCATATCCCAGTCACACCCTCTGATCTTTGCCTCTAGGGTCCCCCCATCCGGCTCTTCAGTACTCACACCTCCGCTGCATTTTCAATACTATTAACTGGTAACACTCTCTCCCACATGAGTTGTCCCAATTATAGTCCTCTCTGGCACTTTGAAACTCATACTGTTTTCACCCCCTAGGGCTGGGAGTCCCAATAGTCTTTGCATTCTTGAGAATCAATTGCATGCTCCTTCTCCTTATTTTGCTAGCTTCACCACAATGGACTCCTGGGTAATCTCATTATGGTTCCCATTTGACCGTGCCTCCGCAGTATCATTAACCCTCCATTTCATCCACCCTCAGTTTTCCCATCTGTAGATTGTCCTCCATTCATTTCCCTAATATAGAAACCCACCTATGGGGCCCCCACCCTCCACCTATTTTCCAAGCAACTTCCACCCTCACCGACCAAGCCATATTGCACTGGGGCACCTATTTATGTATCTGCATAGTTATCCCAACTTATTCTTTATTCCTTTGGTAATTGTACAAAACCTTTGTTTCCCACATTTGCATAGCTTTATATAGTCGCCTTTAGCGATCTTCCTTTTTTGACAAAGCAACCCCTGTCACCGTTGGTTGGGGCATTTTTTATCTCCTACCCTTGTTGACATCATCCATAAACCCTGAGTATCTTACAGTCCATACACCTCCGATCTCTGGGTTTGTCCATCTTGTCACACCTCTAGCACAATTTTCCCAAGCCTAGTCATCCTCCTGATGCTATATTTAGTTTCATAGGTTTCTTCCACTCATACTTTACATATAACCCCAACCAAGGGCAGTCTTGAGTCTCACCACTGTTTGAATTCGTCCATGTTCCTCATCAGTCCCTGATATTCTCCAGTAGATTTCATGAAGCCCTTCACTTCTTGGAGTCACTTATCCCTTTCTGTCGACATTAGCACAGTTCCCAGAAGGGTGACAATATATTGACTCTCATTACCTCCACAATGAGGAGTATCAGAAAACACAGAGAGAATAATCATTTCTCTTTGCTATCATTGACCCCCACGACATTCAACTTCAAAACTTTCTCATGTTGCGGTGGGTCTTACTTTGCAACTATTGCAGTTGTTTTTATATTTTCCAAATACCTCTGAAAATTATTGGGCCATCAATGCCAATGACTCCTCAACACTTCTAATAAGTGTCATCGCCTCTTTTTCAGAGTTTTTTCACCATCAGAATTGTCCTCTACCATTATAAACTCACCCTCGAGGGTGCTACAGTCATCTACACCAACAAACAATTTCAGTTACTGTCTCATACATTTTCCGAGTTACATGACAGGAGCATGGGGCATGCCTGCCTCGTTTGTACACATTTTTATTTTTCCACACCTTGTGAAGGGTTTTGGTCCTATAGGTTCCCCTCTCCCTCCAATGGGTTTCTCTTGCAACTCCCCTCAAACACTCTATCTTACAAAAGTACTCTCAGTAGAAGAAACATTGATATATTTTAGCTATACGTATGCTCCTAACCTCATACATCAGGGGGCATATGTTATCTATGAAATTTCATCCGCAAATGGTTACAGGAATCCAACATCTCCAAAACACCTATTAGTTCATCCATGGCCCAAAAAATGCATTTCCAAAGGGCACAAAACTATACAACTGGTTATAAAATCAGCATGCGCTCAGAATACAAAGGAAGCGCGTGCACTAGTTGAAGACACTGGAAAAGCACACATGCGTCTGATGTGCGACTGTGGATGAAAAAATCCATGCATACCTCATAACGATGAATTTCTTATTTTGGTTGGACTTCCACCCACTTCTAGTTCATCTCCCAAGTTGATTTGACACCCAAATCTGAGCTGAATTTGAGTGGGGGGCTGGTAAAAAACCTAAGGGTGCCCTAAAGAGCCCCTTGTTTACAGTAAAGGCCGGTTGGATAAAGCCTCAAAGATTTTCTATAAAAAGAGGCCATGGGTGCACTATATTTTCATGAATTCATTTGTATTGTTATGCTTCCTATATTCTCTTGGAGGAACCTCTTTCCTCATTAGAGCATATAAGCATAATTTCATTGGGCCATTCACATCACCTATTGAGTGAATGAGCTTTAGATTTCTTCACAATTTCCTTTTAGTTTGTTATTTGTAAGAAGAGCTCAATAATTGGGGGTTCAAGAGCCCTCCCTTGGAGGAAGAGGGGATCCATAAGTTTCCCTCTCTCTTTGGTGTTTTCCCACTAATACAATCTATCCATTGGTGGCATGAATATCGGTCTTTCTTTTGTTCTATTTACCTTATGCACATTAGTTTAGTTTCTTTAATTGTTATTAGATTAGTTGTTTATTTTCTTATTATGCTTGGTGTTTCTAACTCTTGCACTCATTTCTGTCTTGTTTAGCTAACCCAACTGGACTTGTAAGTGTTCTTCTTTTGCTCACTTAGGTGACGAAAAGGATACAACATTGGGCTCCGTAGGAGCTTATTTATATACAGTCCAAGACTAATTGATTTTTACATGGTGCTAGGTGAAAGCAACTTTCCACCATAGCCATTCAAGTAACTTCTCGACTGTAAGTTATTTTACTCTGTTATTGACTGATAACATATGATGCAACCGTGACAATAAAACGATTACATCCTTCAAATTTCCTCCAAAGGCTGAAGTTGAGATAAAGCTAGACAACTCCAAGGAATAAAAGAAATGTAGCTCCATGTACTCTCTGGAAAGCTCATAAAATGAGTGGAAAACTCCAGAAAATTTGTAATAGACAGCCTGATCTACTCCACGACTACTCACACATGGATGGATATCTCTAGTTAGCATAGTTGGATGAAGATGATGCAGGCTAACTGATCCCAGGTTGTGGTTGCTCACTGATAGGCTCTGGACAAGAGATAAACTACCTCTCTATTTCTTCCTCTTCTTCTTCTTGGCTCTCCCAAGGGTCAGATTCATAATCATCATAAACATGACCATGGGAAGAGCTCTTCTCTTCAATATACTTCTCAGTGATTTGTGCAGGCCAAGGATGGTTGCTTTCCTCACAATATTTTCCTTTAGTGAACAAAGGATAAGACTCTGATGTATGCTCTTGGAAATCCTGCATATCCATCTGAGAATTTGATTCATAGCTGTCATACACAGGCTGGCTATTCCCCGAGTCATCAAAAAATGATGTAGGGCACTATTTCTTTTCATCCAAATACACCATTATTTCTTCATTTAAATCTGAGACAATAGGCAGATCAAGAGCAAAATATAAGGCCTCTACAGTTATGAAATATTCAATAATATCACCATCCGTAGGGTTGTCAAGAACATCTGTCTCAAAGACTGGAGAATCCTCTGCTCTTTGTTCAGATTCCAACCTTTCTATTTCGGAAGAAAGAGATTCTACCAGTTCCATCAGCTCACCGAAAGCATCTTTTTCCTCCTCACAACCCTCATCCTCACCGCTTTCATTTGAAACAACCATATCTTGAATATAGTCTTTATATTCCTCACAACAATTATGACATATAAACTTAGAGGAATAATACTTTTGACAATGCTTATTGAAAGCTACATGAAACTGTTCCAGGGAGGGGATTCTAGCAGGGGGCAAGGAGTGATACCACTCATGAGCATCTCCCACTAGTGAGAACATGAACATATTTAATAATACATCCTCATTATGTATTTCCCACTGGTGTATGAGTTCATGAAAATCATGAAGATGTTGGGAAGGGTTGTCCTTTTTATGCTCTCTAAATATGGGCAAAAAATCAACCCAGTCATCGACAATAGGAACGATGTTAGGAAAGCCAGGAATAATAGAAAAATTAAAAGGAGCAAACCTTCGAGCTAGAATTTGTCCATTTTGAGTCAGTGGAGTCACCAATCGAGTCTTCAACCATGGAGTCACCAGGTGAATGATGTGTAGAGTGAGTGTATCTGGTCTTTGTTCACCATCAAAGACTAGATTTGATCATTGTGTTCTCCCAAGGGATACTAGGTGTAGCCAGAAGCATCCACACTGAAACAATGGAGTTGAGACAGTGGAGTCACTTCAGTGGAGTTTCTAGGTGCACAATTGCAATCTTTGATGTACTGAGTTATGATGTGCCTTCAAAATTAGTAATCATTATCATTCTACCCAGGTAAAATCTTCAATTCGTCCCCGAAAACGGTGCCAAAAATGTTAGCACCAGAAGTCACCCTCTGATTACAGAGAGGGTAAGCCCAATACCCATCAAAGTTTTTATGTCACAGGTTGGTTTTAAAGAGGTCAAATGGGCACAAACTTAGAATCTGAATGATGTTCAACACATGACTGGACATGAAATGCACAGGGAAGTGAGGGCCACATTAACTTCAGTTAGGAAATTGAGTTAAAGAGAGAGCAAAGGGAAGAATTAGTGAGAGAGGTGAAGGAGACTGCTATGGGCATCAAGTCTTCCGACATCTCTGGGAGGAAAATGCAAACTGAGAAGAATTCTTGAGCTCAATATCAGACACTGAAATATGCTCACATGACATAGTTACAATTACAAAATGATAAAACCTCCATCATCCTACAATTGCAACAACTCGACTAGATCTTCCATGCCCGAGCGATTCAATTTAAGAAGGAAAAGATACACAGGGAAATGAGTAAAACTGACCATGAAACTACTATAATCAAACCTCCATTACAGTAGCATAATGATCCTCGACTGGATCATCCATGCTCGAGTGTTTTAAACATCTTTACAAAAAAAATGAAAGAGAAATGAAGCTGACTTCTATTAACATGAAATTCTCAAGTCGATTACATAACTAGAGAACAAGTCTGGCAGAACAAAATTACAGATAGGAGCTCTGCTTAACCAAAATACCTTTACAAAACAAGAAAAATACCTACATATACTCAAAAATTTCATAAACAACAACAAAGACATGCTCGAGTTTCCATGGTGTTGCGTCTTCTCAGTCAGGCTGCACCTACAGTCTCCTCTTCACACGCCTTCCTCTGTCAGATGCGATCCAAGCTCTGCCATTCGCTCTGTCAGACTGTGCATGAAGTCTCTCTGTGCATGCAATCTCAGACTATTTGGGCTAATAGACTGCCTTCACGGTTAGACCATTACGACTCTTCATTCATGGGGGATACGATGCTCCAACCACCTCCCCCACTTCATAACTGCTTTATCAAGATTAGGATGACCCAAGTCAAACTTGGCACTTGGGGGATATGGTGGCCTCTCGTTGGCCGTTTGCCACTTTGTTAGACCTTTGCAGAAGGACTCGGCTGGCGGACGTGGATAGAGATGATGAGGAGAAGGCGATGGGCACGAATGGTAGGCTACTAGGTGGAAGATGGCCAGATGGAGGGGACATAGAGGCGATGAAATGAAGGCACAGGGGAATACGATAGACTGGGATGGCTATGAGTGGAGGATAGATGAGAGAGAGTGAGAGGTGGAGGTTAACAGGGAGATGTGACAGGCGGAGGAGGAAGGTTAAGTAGGAGACATGTGTTGGGAGAGCGGGAGGCAATAAAGGCAAGTGGTAAGCGGTCTACTCAGTCGGGGGGGGAGTGGTAAGCAGGAAAGGTTAGGGGGGTCTGATTTCATGAAAGGGCACCACGTTAGTGGGGGGACCATGGTCAAAACTGCCAACTCGGACCCCCCCTCCTTAAAGGTAGAATATCGAGGGGGTCCGATATGGACTGTGCACTGTATATACGAGCGCGTAGATCTTAGCTGCCTAGATCTACATGCCCCTTAGCACAACATGCCAAACCATCACATCGACCCCTGACCGACTTAGGATAAACGACATTTGTGGGTTTTTAGCCCCATTTTCTTTTCATTTTGTCACCTAGAGGCCAAAACCATGGAAAAAATCCCCCCTACAAGGATATGTGCTAACAAAAGCCCTGGTTCTTCTAATTATGTATCTGTATTTGAGACTTCTTGTTTAATGTAAGTCAGTTTCCTTTCATTTCTATATAACAACTGTGTTGGAACACTCGAGCATGGATGATCTAGTCAAGGGTAGTTATGTTTTTGTGGTGTAGGTTTGATCATAGTGACATCACGATCAGTTTTAATCAGTTTCTTGTGTTGTCTTTTCCTCCAATGCCGAATGACTCAGGCATGGATAATCCAGTCAAGTTATTGTTATTGAATTGTGATGTATGTTTCATTTCAATTCAGTGATAATCATTCAGTTCCTTAAAACTCCAAACCAAGAGGATATTTTCTTCTGTGTTTTTCTTCCTTAGGCTGTTGGAAGACTGGATGTCCATCATAGATCTCTTCACTCTCCTCAAGTTATTCCCCCTACTCACCCTTAATACAACTTACTGACTGAAGTTAGACCAAGACCTCATCTGCATATGCATACCAGCCTATTTTTCTGAGTTAAAGCGATATTATCCTGATACTATGTCCATTAGACCCCCTTAAATTTTTTCATTGTGACATATAAATTGGTGGGTACTGGGCTTACCTCTGCTGCAATCTAGAAGTGACTTCTAGTGCTAACATTTCTAGCACTGCTGCCGGGGAAGAATTGAAGATTTTCCCTAAGTAGAACGACAATGAACTTCTAATTCTGAAGGTGCATAAGAAATCCAAACATTTTAAGATTGAGCTTGCACTTGGCGACTCCACTAAGGTGAATCCACTGTCTCAACTCCATTGTTTCAGTGTGGCTCCTTCTAGCTACACCTGGTATCCCTTGGGAGAACACAACGATTAGATTTGGTCTTTTATGGAGAAAAAAGGCTAGACACATTCCTACTTCATATCATTCACCTGGCGACTCCATGGTTAAAGGATCAACTGACGAATCCAATGTTTCAAGATGAACACAATCTTGTCTTGAAGGTTTTCTCCTTTTAATTTTTTTGCTGTTCCTGGTTTTGCTAATGTTGTCCCTACTATGGATGAATGGGGTGATTATTTGCCCATATTTAGAGAACATAAAGAGGAAAACCTTTCTCAACATCTCCATGATTTTTATGAACTCATGCATCAATGGGAAATACATCATGAGGATGTTTTAATGAAGATGTTCATGTTATCATTGGACACGGATGCCTGCGAGGTATCAATCCTTGCCCCCTACTAGCATCTCCTCCCTGGAAAAATTTCATGCAACCTTTAACAAGCATTGTCAAAGGTATTATTCCTCTGAGTTAATCAGTCATAATTGTTGTGAGGAATGTGAAGGCCATGATCAAGATATGGCTATGTCTAATGAAGGCTATGAGGACGCAGACCATGAGGAATATGAAGATTCTTTGGAAGAAGTAATGGAGCTGGTAAAATCTCTCTCAGCCAAACTAGAAAGCGCAAAGAATTTTCTAGTCCTTGAGGCAAATGTTCTTGGCAGCTCTACTAAGGATGATAGTAAAGATTTCATAGATGTAGAGGCCTTGCATTATGCTCCTGAGGTGCTGCTATCCCTAGATTTGATGATTATTTGGATGAAGAGAAATAGAGCCCCACATCGCAGTTTGTTGACCATAGGGGTAAATGACCTACATATGATAGCTACAAATCAGATTCTGAGCTAGATATGCAAAATTTCCAAGAGCATACAATAGATCCTTATCCTCTATTTGTTAAGGAAAATCATTGTGAGGAAATCAACCATCATGAGAAGCATGATGAAGATAAGAGATTTCCCACGGGTCTTGTTTATGATGATTATGAATATGACCCTTGGGAGAGCCAAGAAGAAGAACCAGAAGAACCAGAGGAGCAGCAGAAGGGGCAGTTTATCTCTTGTCCAGAGCCTGTTAGTGAGAAACCATCACCCAGGAGTAGTCAACCTGCATAAACCTCTCACCCACCTACGTTTTCCAAAGACATCCATCAATTTGTGAGTAGTTGTGTAGCAGATAAGGCTGTCTGTTACCAATTTTCTGTAGTTTTCTGCTTGACCTATGAGCATATGAAGGAATACATGGAGTTGTATTTCATTCATGTTTTGAAGCCTCCCAACTTTATCCTAACCTCCACATTAGGAGGAAATCTGAAGGATGTGACCGTTCTACTTTCACAGTTGCATTATCTGTTATCAACTATCGACATAGTGAAGGAGCTTCCAGTTAGGAAGTTACTTGAATGGCTATGGTGGAAGTTTTCTTTCACCTAGAATTGTGTAAAAATCAATTAGTTTAGGACTGTATATAAATAGGATCCTTGGAACATGTGTGTTTATTTTCATTTTTACTTATTGGCTTTTATTCCTCAGTAGGGTGTTTTGAGATTGACTCCAT
This sequence comes from Picea glauca, assembly GCA_000966675.3. NCBI lineage: Eukaryota > Viridiplantae > Streptophyta > Pinopsida > Pinales > Pinaceae > Picea > Picea glauca. The sequence goes on along the minus strand of JZKD02S0504187.1, from coordinate 281,903 downwards.
AGCCCAACAAAAGGCGATTGAAACTACAAAAGGAGATATTAGAGCCTCGCAGGGAGGAATCTATACCCCATGGAGCCTAATGTTATCACATATAATTGTAAGGGGGATGTTTTCCCTAAGGATTTGGCCCTTGGGAAGAGAAAATGCAAGAAAAGGGGTTTAAAAACCCACCATATGCATTTTATCCAAAGTTGGGGTGTATGAAGGTGGGGGAAAGGTGTCAACATATCAACATTTCTCTAACTCAAGGAGTGAAAAAGTCAAAGGGAAGAGTCATGAGGATTCGTGAAATGCGAAGTCACAAAGTGATCTGGGCCATCCATTACAGAAGGACATGTGCCGTAGGATCAACATGGAGAAAGTTGTTTCAGAAAATCTCAAGTGAGAAATGTCGATAGCTGAGGTCCCAAAATGTCGATGGTCCGAGATCCCGAAATGGAGATATTCATCTGGGTCATCTAATCAAAGGGGACGTGTGGCACCTGATCCAACAGATCGTGATTTCACGACTCATAGGTTTGAGCATGGAGCACAACGTGAGTTCACGAAACAAAAAATCACAATGGTCCTGAGATTTGGGCCCACGATCATAGCCCACTGTCATATGGAAGTAGGGCCATAAAGAAATGGAAAGCTACTATTGAGCAATGAGCGACTGATATTGTTCAAGGAAATGATTGTGGCTGTCAAATTCAAAGTAAATCCGACCAACGATCTAGATGGGTCGTTTCGTGGGATCGAGCGTCATAATATTTGAAATCAAGGGGAGTGAAGACTCATGAAATTCAATATCCCAAAATTTAATATGGGATATGTGTAAGGTCATGGCCTGTGGTCATGTGGAGAAATGTAGAAAAGCTATGCCAAAGGATGAAAGTGCTCGTCTTGGTCTCATGAGAAGATCTGCGTGGTTTTGAGGCATTGGATTGAATCAGAAGAGTTGTGAGCATCTTTTGGAGCATTCATGGGTGTCAGGATCCATCCCAATCCTAATGAAAGTATTTAATGGAAATGGGGGAGGTTGTTGAAACCTTGTCTCACCCCATAAATGGAAAGAATGGAAAGACGACCATGTAGGTAGATTGTCAGCCGAAATTTCCCCTGTCAACAAATTCTCTTGCAAAGCCCATATTGATCTGAGATCATGTTTGACAGAAGAATGCAAGTGCATACTGATAGAAGAAGATGCAGACACAAAGTTTTGGATGTAATAGCCAGGTCATATCTCTCATGGTGGCGAATTGTTCTGAGTATAAATACTCAGTTTTGATATTTTGTTAGGGTCGATGGTTGAGCTAAGCTCCTGTATTGTAATGTTTTAATGAAGCCCTGGTTCTTCTGATTATGTATCTAAATTTGAGACTTCTTATTTAATGTAAGTCAGTTTCCTTTCATATCTTTGTAACAACCATGTTGGAACACTCATGCATGGATGATGCAGTCAAGGGTAGTTATGTTTTTGTGGTGTAGGTTTGGTCACAGTGACATTGCGACCAGTTTTAATTAGTTTCTTGTGTTGTCTTTTCCTCCAACACTGAATGACTTAGGCATGGATGATCCAGTCGGTTTTTTTTTATTGAATTGTGATGTATGTTTGATTTCAATTCAGTGATAATTTAATTCAGTTCCTTAAAAATCTGAACCAAGAGTATCTTGTCTTCTGAGTTTTTCTTCCTTAGGTTGTTGGAAGACCGGATGTCCATAGCAAAGCTCTTCACCCTCCTCAAGTTCTTCCCCCTACTCACCTTTACTAAAACTTACTGACTAAAGTTAGACCAAGACCTCATCTGCGTATGCATACCAACCCAATTTTCAAGTTAAAGCGATATTATCCCGAGACTACGTCCATTAGACCCCCTTAAATTTATTCATTGTGACATATGAACTGATGGGTACTGGGCTTACCTCTACTGCAATATAGAGGTGAATTCTAGTTCTCAAAGAATGTACACTCCTCCACACGGGGGAGTGCAGAGGGGGGTTACCCCCTCTACAAGGTCTCGGGGAAAGTGGGGGTTCTAGGGTGAAGCCCCCGAAGGAATTTTTTCTTGTAAATGTATATTGTAATTTCATTGTGAATCTAGACCGTTCATTATAAGGTTGCAGATTTGACGGTAGAAGTTATGTTAGGATTTTTTCCCCTAGAAGGAAGCCCTCTTTTATGAAGGAAATGTATTGCGGCTATGTATCATTGTGAATATTGTATTATGAGTGAGGAGACTGTGAGAGAAAGAAGAGGAAGTTATAGAAGGTGTGTTGTAGGTTGTATCCCTTCATTTGATGGACAATAATAGAGGAAGGACCTAGAAATTTATCTGGTGCACTACAATAAATGGATATAATTTCCGACGCCCTATTTCCGTACCCCCGATGTTTGACATCGCTCAACCGCCACTTATGAGGGCTCAATAAGCATCGAAAAATCTCCTGTGGTTTTTTTGATGTTGGACAATCATCGACATTCTGACTCCCCTAACGTCATATGACCGATGACCTTTAAAAAATTAATTTCAAAGGACAACTGGAAAACTACCGATGACTTCTGTCTGTCTACCGACGAATATTCCGACGCTATCCCACCGACGTGATCGACAAGCATGTTGTAGTTCTGACTCTTTGCTAGGAGCATTTCCTGTCGGAAGACTGACGAACCTGAATATTTTAATTTTTTTTGTTGAAAAGAGGCGAGGCATTATTTTTCTCAAGTTCATAAAAGGCACAGAAGGTTTCTTCAACACTGACCAGCCCATCCCGGTTGCCAAATTCTACAAGATCCCAGAGAAAATCATTAGTTGGCTCAAGATTTAGCAAAGGCAGAGATGGATTGGTTGTTGCAATTGGAAATGGGGCAAAGAAATGGCATGGAATTTATCAAAAGATGATTCTATCAAGTAATAGGGCAAAGAAATGGCATGGAATTTATCAACATTAGTCCCTCATGGCCACATAAATGTATTGTCCATGTTCCTACCAAACCAAAATTTATTCACTTGTAGCACCTATGGGATTCACAAAATGGGTTTAGTAACTCTAATCATCTAGTCATACCATTTGTTGAAAGTGGCCTCATTGAATGCAAAATTCTTAGTGTCCTTCCAACTCTTCCAAGCATCAAATTGCAATGAAAGAATTTGTTGATTGGGCATGGGATGAAGTTATCTTCCCTACATGGGATTCCATTTCCACATCCCAAAAGCAACCAATGGATAGCCAAAGATGAATTAGGTGGATTATGTGTGGGGA
>JZKD02S0504187.1:246074-261045 GCA_000966675.3 Picea glauca | reverse complement strand
AAATTCGGTTCGAATTAACTAATTTATAGATTCGTCATCGTCGGAATTCCGACGACTATAACCCTAAATTAAGGTTGACCATTTCGAAGTCAATAACCATTATGTTGACCTACAAATGGCTATATTAAAGTGTCAGAACTAGGCATCATACTTTCGACGACCTTAAAACACGTCGAAAATCCAATGTTATCGGGACTAATTAAAAAAAAAAACTAGTAAAATTTCATTTTTAAAAATTTTTTTCGACAAAAAAATTGATTTTATCAGAATCGTCATAATAGTTCGTCGATTTTTTAGCCTATATGTAATAGTGGTGGATGTAGCCCACACTGGGTGAACCACGTATTTCTGTGTCTCTATTGTATTGTGTCTCTTCTATTTTTTATTTCCGCATTTGTTTTATTTTATTGCTCCACGATCCTGTTTTTCTAATAGGTTGGATCCAAAATCTTCTTGAAATTAGTAGATGAGAGTTTTTTCAAATGGATTTGTTGGACTACGATTATATTTAGACCAAAAACCATAGGTGTTAGTCTCCATCAAAATCGTCGGAGTTAGGATCCATGAGAGGGGTTAAACCATGTTGCGAAACTCATGGAAAGCGTCGAACCCAATATCCAACAATCACCCTCCAGTGCGTGCCAGATGAGTTTCAAACTCAAGACCTATCACTCTGATACCATTTGTTGTACTAAAATTTTCGTTAGACCAAAACCCATAGGCGTTAGTCTCTGCCACAATTGTTGGAGTTAGGATCCATGAGAGGGGGTTAACCCATGTCGTGAAACTCACAGGAAGTGCTGAACCCAATCTGCAACATTATTGACATATTAAAATGCATGGAAACAATAATCATGAGGATACCAATAGTGGTCAATTTTGAAGTGATTAATTAAGTCGAAGGTATCTTCATGTACTCCACACTGGTCGGTCAATATTAAGGTTGAAAAATGAAAGAAACAATCTCCCTCGAAAATGAGAGAATCAAACTTAAAGGGAATCAAAGAAATATTATCATACCCCTACACCCCACAGAAGGAAACTATGGATAAATACCTAGGAATATAAATTTTTTGCCAGAAATTTTTATCAATTCATCCAATGAGACAAAGATGATGTGGAGCCAAATGCTAGAGGATAAATGTTGCATGGTTCCCCTTTGTCCACAGGTCAAAACTTTAATACAAATTTCTAAAAGTGGCAAATGAAGAACTATGAGTCGAAAGTAAGAGAAAGTTGGATGTTCGAAGCCATACCAAAAGAAAATTTCTAATATTTCTTTTCAATCAAAGTTTTTTCCACCATATATGGAAATAAAAATAGACAACATCTAAGTTTAATATCCATGGACATAAAACTGACCAAAATACCCCCATTGTGATTTAAAGAATGAGAATCACATGCAGTTCATGTCGATGAGGTGTTCAAATATGTCAGTGAGAAAGGTCGACTGCAGATCTTGGTGCAATCATTTATGAGACAACCATTAGTGGGATACACATGCGTATCGAATGCAACTATGGACTATGGAAACAACGTATTTTGTCGAATGATTTGGAGGGAAAATATTACAACCACAACCAATATATTCAAATTCAAACCAGGGTTCAACCTCATAACTCACATTGAATATTGTGAAAGAAAAAAAGGAGAATTGAGTATCGATGTGAAAAATTCTAGCCACATATGTTCTTGAGCACATTAGACAACCTACCTATTGACATGGACAAAATTCCCTTCAACAAACATGGGTACTCCCTGGTACATAGTCCCAATTATACTATGCATCATTTGGTTTAGGATACCCATCTAGATTCTGGTCTGAATGCCATTACTAGGTTGGGGGGATGATTGAATGGTTATGAACATAATGGAGAATGCAAAGGCAAGCCAACTACTTGCAAAAATAAAATCTAATCTATCATATCCTAGCTAGGAGTGACTACAATAACTAATGAGCATCCATAAATTCCACTAATTTCTGTGGAGGTTTCTTCCATATAGTTGTTAAGAAACAACCGAGTTAGATAACACATATATACAAAAACATAACCATATTAGTTAAATCTATGAAATTACATGCATAAACTACTCATCATCTCAAGATAAATAGTAAGAGAGAAGAAACTAAATTGCAAGAAGGATTTCTGTTTTCACAAGAAAAGTATATAAACAAAAGAGCAATCTCACTAAACATTTAAACAACATAATAACCTGCTGAAAATAGTTCACAACAAACTAACCATCAACAAGAGTAGTTCTCTCTAACAAAATCGGCCATGAGGGCTTCTCAATATTAATTCTAAAAATAGTTCCTAAATTTACAATGCTTGAAGAGCCTTTGTAAAATGAGACTCTTCCTTTAATTATAGTAATCTTAGTAACTACATATGAGGTCTTCTTGGATTATGCAAGAAGTAGTTACAAATAATTTTAGCTTCCCCTCTCAAATGGTGTTGACATGTGTTACAATAAGACAAATCTGATTATAGTTGACAAAAAGACAAAATAAAAGATGGTTGTAGACAAATTCGAACTTGTTGTTTTGTTTTTATTTACTTGTCCTTGTCTCTCAAGTAAGCTTCCCAAGCTTCATGCTATCCTACGATGGCTATGATCTTGTGGTACATGATAATTTCTTGGGTAGATTCAAGAGAGGATGGGTTGTGCGAGAGGGTTTTCATATCCCTCGAAAAGTTAACCTTAAAATCCTAAATCATATTTTGGGTTTTGGTTGTCTTGAGGAGATGCTCTTCCATCATATCTGTTTTTATCCATGTCACAACATGTGCATCCTCTTTCCTCTGCTTCATATTCCAATGGATTTCTTCGAAGAACTGCTCATCATTTTTTGTCTTCCTAAGTGCCTCGACAAGAGGAAGGTGCCCTTTATGTGTTAAAATGTTCACTTCCATGTGGATTTGTGCATAGATTGTTAGGGAACTCCTTGTTTCCCTCTCAGCCTTCTCTCAATATTGTTGACAACTACCATGGGAAGAAAAATTGATTTTTATTTCCCACTTTGATATACGAGGAAAATCGACTAGGGCATCTGGGTTCTCAGCTATCCATCAATGCATATCATACAAACCTTCTTGGATGGTGGTGAATTCAACATTCTTGGACTATACCAAGCTGTGTTGTGATATGATTTGTGCCGCAAAATATTGGAAGATGACTTAGAGGTTTGCTTACATGTTAGTAGCCATCTTTTGGAGCTCGGTCCTGACCCTTTCTACGCATATGCTAAATTCCTTGAGGATTCTCTTATCTCTTTTCCTACGCCTGACCTCTTCTTCTAGCTCTTTGATCCGTACATCTTTCTCTTGATTTCGTAGACCGGGTCTCTGATATTTTACTCATATGCTATTGTGAAGGCCACTCTGATGGATGCAATAGAGATTGGGTCCTTCCTGACATCCTCTATCACCAAGGTTTCTATAATTACAGATAGGGGGATCTCCTTGCGGTTGCGAGCTTCTTTGTTTGTTGCTATACAATTCTTCTTGAGGCCTTGTCAAATTGGAATGCATTTAGATTGGCCACCTTGCTAGCCTTGGAGGGCGTGAAGAGTCTTAATCCAAGTTTTCCAAGTGGGAATTTCCCACTAGTGAGAGGACATTCTATTGATAACTTTGCGATATCTGTATCCATCGGAGAATCATCGTTACATTCATTGCTTCTTCATCCAATTTCCTCTTCTGCTTTTTCCATTGCTTCATCAGTTGCTCTCTTCTCTACCACTGCCACTGCTGGTTTGGATTCAATTTCTAACTTAACCACATATTCTTATTCCTTTCATTTCTACTTGACCTCATCCTCCCTTTTCTTATACACCTTTTCCTTTTTTCTTGTCGCTCAGACACAACTTCTTCCTCGACTTCTCTTTATTTTCTTTGCTCTTCTTCTTCAACTTATTTTCTCCTTTTTTTTTCTTTTGCCTTAGTAGCTTGAATTTTTTTTATTTTTCTTTATTCTTCTATTGCTGCTTCCATTGATTCATAGGTTGAAGCTATGGTTGTGGCTTCCACTACTGCCACTGCAATAGTTTCATCATTAACCTCCTTATGGGCCTCTCAGATTCTTTGTTCATCTGAGATTCTGTCCAATAGGTTTACCTTTCACCTGGATATGATCTCATGGTAATTTCTGGCACAATAATGAATCTCCTCTTCTTCCCAATTATCTATAGTGTATTCCCACCTATGCTTGTGTTTGAGGCATTGTTTCTGGACCACGTTAAGAGGGTCATGCCTCTAGAATATTTCCTCTCAAAAGTGGAAGGATGTTAATGTTTCTACTTCAGCTTGGGTCTGATTAATATCTTCAAAGGAATACAACCTGACCCATAATGGAAAAGGAGGCGATATGGCCTTCTTGTCCTTGTATAGTAATGCACTAACTCCATGAACCACAGTTTGATAAGTAATTACTTGTAGGACCAACTTGTCTGGGATGAATCTTGGAAGAAAATGTGGAGCTTTGATGGATTCATATATTCTTAGACATGTCCCATATTCCAAAAGGTACCAATATCCCATCCTTCGAATTATTACTTGTTCTTTGTACCTCATGTATGGCGTATATGCATTTAAGAAAAGCTGGAATAGTGGTGCTAGGAAGTTATCACAAATATTGTGATATTATGTTATGTACTTGTTCTCCCAGAGCACCTTGCAGTAAATGTTGATTGGAGGGTTGGTTGGATACCATGCCTAGCCCATATTTAGATATTTGTGGTAGATGAATACCATGTCTAGAAGATAAGAGGACATATGAAAACTAGGAAATCGCCTGGTGATAGTTTCTTTAACCTCTCTCATTGCTTCTTCTAAGGATGCTGATAGAATGCCATCCCAGTTGAAATTAGACCTGACATCAGTGATGTAGTAAATGAGAGGTACCCAAGTCATCGAGAATTTTGAAGCATCAGGCTCCCCACACAGTTTTCATAACATCACAACAACATATTGGCAAGGTGTTCTCAACAAGTTGGTTGGGTACTCGCCCGAGGGCCTTGATTTAAATAGTTTGTTGGGCTTGTACTAGACCTTAAAAAAATATTTTGACTTAATTGGGAATCTCTTTATAAGTTTTTCATCCAATGACAATTCCCTCTATCCAGGTTGTAGAAGAAAGCTATATTTGATGCTTGGAATGATACGATCGGTCGTTCCCTGGCATTGAGAATGTACTTAGTGTTAGGTACCAAATCTATTATAATAAGCAGAAAACAGAAATACTGCAGAAAATACCAATGGAACAACATAATGTAGAGAACCACATTTCAAAAAATGATACCTTTATTGATATAAATCAATGTTCACTTGCCTCTTCAAGGGGGAAACCTCTAGAAGAGAAATTCTCCATGACAATAATTCTCAAGAAACATATTTCTCATGCGTCCTAGTCTTATTTATACTAATTCTATATTCTAAAGAACATTCTAGAGGAAGATATTTATAGAAGCAAAAGCTTCTATTATGTCTTCTTATATTGACGTGTTCACATTTATTAAATAGGACTTATTAACTAATGTCAGCCTTTATTACATGGAAAATATATTATTCTACCTACGTGAGGGGTTAGGGAGGTTAGGTAGCTAACATGCTCTCCCCCTTGAAGAACAAACTTGTCCTTAAGAGTTGAGAGGAGGAAATTGTTGCATAATGGTGGCCGAATCCCAGGTGGCATCTTCTGGAGATGTATATTTCCACTTAAATAACACTTCATGGATGGTGCATTGACGGAGATGATGCTCTCACTGGTCCAAGAATTCTTGTGGATGTAATTGAATTGAACCTTATTCATCCAACTCATGGAGACTGGGTTGAGATTAAGCCAAACAATATTCCACAAACAATGCTAGGTAATTTCAATCATTAAAACTCTAAGTTTGTTTTAAATGATGAATAATTCTAAATCTAGAGCGATTGAAGATACCCTATATGTTGAAAACATAAATTTAACTGAAAAACACTATAAGATTTATGATTCCTTATCACATGATTATTTGGAAAAGGATGCCACTATCCCTGAAAATTCTCACACTTATGAGAGCAACTTGTTCCCAGAAATATCTAGATAGATTATCAACATGATATGTTCTATGTTAGATTACAATAATTATAAAGTGGTGGAAAAATTTATTTTAGGGTTTATGTGAGCCATTTATCCCTCTGCAACCAATCCATTAACTAGGTTCAAGCTATCCAAACACCTATATGGAACATTACACTATCAACTGACAGAATTTACGCTGAGTAGATTTTGTAGATTCCAATCCTATCAAGTTCATCTTCTTTTATATTTCAAAAAAATTAAATTTCAACATTTGGATTTAAAAATAGAAGATGAGGTTGGAAATCCAATATCAATAATTCATTGGACCTCATTGATCATGAAAGAACCCCAAAATGTTGGATTTTTGAATTTTATTGATCAATTCATGTCTATGGCTTATGCTATTTTTCATGAAGAGATTCCTTCTAGGTTTTCTCCAAACTTTGAATCATTATTGCATTTTTCTTCAGATACAAAAATAGGTGACTGGTTTGTCTTTCAAGATTACACAAAGATCATAATATACAGTGCTGAGATTAAGCCTTATAGATTGCCAAAATTTTTAAGAATGATAATTTTTTTCTTATAATATACTAGGCAAGGATTGATTTATGATCAAGTCAATTTTGCATCAAAGAAAAGGAAGGATACCTTTAAATTGAAAAAGAAAGTAGGACCTTTTGTTGCGAATAAAAGGGTAGGTTTGTAGGTGGTAGAAAATTTATTGCAAGACATGAACTTACAACAAGATGAAGTATGGAACTATGATCCATATCTTATTATTTCAACCAAAAGGGTCGAGGTATATTTGTCAACATATCTACATCATAGTCAACTTGAGCTGGAGTAGTTGAAGAATAAACAAAAAATATTATATAGGGTCAAATACATGATACTTTTCATCCATCTCAACCAATAGTGATAGAGACTCCTCAACAACATGAAAATTATAATAAATTATTCTTTTCAAAATCCTCACAAATTTCCGAATCACAAGAAGAGAATTCAAATAAGGAGAAACTGGACAAGATATCCAAAGATGAATATCAAGATTTGGAAATTATATCAGAGATTACATTAAGCGAGCCAACTTTCACAATGGAATTTTTACATCTACAATTATTAGTAAGTCCAATATTCAGGGAGGAGGAGGATCTTCAGAGGCCAGGCAAGAGATAAATTATGGATTTTGGGAGATGAAAAATAAAATTTTAAATATCAAACAAGACTTATTCCCCAAATTGTATCAGGTAACTTCTAAAACTAGGTTGTTGTCTACTTTGGATTTTGAGAAAGGAAGATTGAATAAAGCAGTGCTGGAACCTACAACTCAAACAATCAAATGATTTGTTAATTATAAAGATGTTAAGTTCTCTTATGATTTAAATAAAGTTCATATAGTGGATAATATGGAATTTCTCAGACAAATAGGTGAAATGGTTTGCATGGATGCCATACCATATTTTATTGGAATGAATAAAGTGAAAAATGTGTTAAATAAAATCAAGGAGTAGTTGAGACTAGAGAATTTATTCTCCAGAAAAAAGTAGATGAGAATTGAAGAATTAGAGAATATGATGTTGGAGTTAATGGATAATTCAAAAGATACTGAACCAATGCAAGATTTGATCAACACTAAGAATACTGAGATTCTGGATTTAAATCAGCAACTCAATCTTACAAATGTTTATCATGTGTAGACCTCGGAGTTGAAAGAAATACAACAAGAGAAAGATCAATTGGTAAATCAAATAATTTAGATGAAAAATAAGATTGAGCTATATGAAAAAAAAATAGAAGCTTACAAGAAAGGAGCTTATTCTTCATAGAGTACAACACCCCTTGATCCATCTGAAGAATTAGTAAGAACTCTGTCTAATCTTAATATTAAAGAAGTAAATATAGAAAATATGAAGAAATCAATTGTTGTTCAAACCGATGAACTCAATATTTTGAGAGATAAGATATTTGACAAAGACAAATCCATCACATAGTTTCAAAGGGAAAGTTCCAAATTGAAAGAAGATATGGATTTATTGAAAAATAAATTAGCAGGAAATTCCAAGCTAGGCATCTGATCTGGGATCATATTATCATAAAAGTCAATAATATTTGGGATTATTTCAAATTGGTGGATGAGGAATCAACCTTGGTTAAAAAGGCAGAAAAACATATACACCAAGCTATCCATGATATAGGAAACAATCCCCAATTAGAAAACAAAATCATAAAAGTACTTAATTCTAAATCCAAAGAAGAATTAAGTAAAATGGGAATAAAGGATTGCACAAACATGGTTATGGAAAGAACTAATATTTTTACAAAAAGAAACTTGATTTAGCAAGTGAAAAATAAGTGCGTTATGGTTAAGAGAAATGTTGAAACATTCTAAAAAAAATTCAAAATATTGTTTGAAATGGGGTTACCAGAATGTTGGAGTAAAAAGGGTGATTTTTTCACCTTTGAAAACTACTAGCATAATCTTATTAAATCCAGAGAAGATTCCAATAAATTATGTTAGGGACCTAACCCACCTAACCCCTCAAGTGGGTAGAATAATATATTTCCATGTAATAAAGGTCAATATTAATAAGGCCTAACAATAAGGAGTAATAAGTCAAATGCATGAAGACCTAATAGAAGCTTCTGCTTCTAGACGGATCTTCCTCTAGATTGTTCGTTTGGATAGATAGATTTAGTATAAATATGCATAGAGGGCATGAGAAGTTTTGTCTTGGATATTATTGTAATAGAGATCTTCTTTGCTGGAGTTTTCCCCCTCGAAGACGCAAATGAACATTTCTCCCAATAATCAAAGTGCTCTTTCTGGTGTTATTCTAGTATTATTCTGGTATTATTGTGGTATCGTTATGGTTATATCATTGTTTCTATACAATTTATAGCTAATTATTTTTGTTCTGCATACAAATTTATATCTGGAATACTACAAGTGGTATCAAAGCACCTTCCTTGGTAGAAAATTGTGGGTTAAATTTTTTCAGGGTAGAGACATATTCTGACGTCTTTAAGCTACAAAGATCTGTCATTACACACATAAACCTGCGGTCGGGGATTCATACACGCATGAAATACAAGTGGTACTTAAGCGCACATTTGTTGTCCACCCTTGTAACCCCTGTTGGTACCCCTTCAAGTGGTAGCACATCAGACATCACCTGTATACAGATCGACCTAGATCTCCTCAAGCCCTCCATAGATAAACAGATCAGCCGCCTAAATGCTATAGTGCCACCGAGAACAAAAATCAGGAAGATACTGTCTATTACTTGGGTAGTCGGGTCATATGGCTAAGGGCACAGTCTAGCCTCCTTAGTTGGTGCCTTGAGATATTGGGCTGAGTACTACTGTTGGACCCCACATGTATATTAGAGAGTTATAACACAGGGAAAACCCTTGTCTGTAGAACCCTTGAATACCCTAACCCTTGGGAAGGAAACAAAATTAGAACCAACAATATCTATTGTCATGCTACAACGTCTTTTGCATTTTGGTTGTGAAATTACTACACATTTCTTCCTGTTAAGCATTTGGGAATTTCATCACTGCAGTATTCTTCAGGCTGGAGTATAACTCCACAGGAGTAAAAAAAAGAAAAGAGTATAGTGGTCTCACCGACACACTTATTTGGGCCCTATTCCATTTGATTTCCCTTTTCTCCCTAATCGCATTCATACCATTCATTTTTAATCCTTTTTGTTTCAGTGGACCCGACCCCTTCCCAGTTTCCCTAATTTTTCGCCTATTCCATTATATTTCCCTTCACACACTGATCATTATGGTACCTATCACATCTAAGTCCTTTTTTTTATGATCCCACCCACCCATTTGTTTTCCTTACCCGCACTTCCCCTCTCCAAATGGCCACCACTTGCAACCAATAGCTCCAAACTTCCATCAATCAAGCCCATGTCTCCATCGAACATGTCACATATCATATGGATTCTACCCATTCCCGGGTTGAAAAATTAGCGCACAAATTTAACAACATGGAAGCCAACCTCACAACCCAATTGACCTCCCTCCAGTCTGTTGTCACTCAATTGTTGAACTGCCCTATGGGTCCTTCCTCATCAGACCAACCTGATGCTTCTGATTCCTCTCAGTCTTCACATTTTCACTCCAATTCCTTTCATCGTGAACCCTATATTCCCCACGCCGAGGTCAATAAATTTGATGGCTCTAATCCTACATTTTGGGTCACTCAAATGGAGCACTATTTTTCTCTACATGCTATTACTGACGAGTTGGAAAAACTTCTCTATGATATCCTCTATCTAGATCTTGAACACTGGAAATGGTGGCAATGGAGAAAAAATTCATGTTAGGGGTGTATTGCTTAGACCCAGTTTTTTGTTGAGCTCTATGCCTGCTTTGATATTGATACCCACTATCTTAGTCATTTGACTAAGTTGAAACATTCAGGCACAGTGGAAGACTTCATCACTACTTTTGAGCATTTGGCCTTTCAAACTGAGGGCATGTCAGATGCGTTCTTTCGTGAATTATTTATCAGTGGTATTAAGGATGAAATCAGATCCCAGGTTCTCATGGCCCACCTTCCAACTTGGTTGGAAGCTACTCAACGTGCTAAAGAGGACCAAAAATGTTTTTTTTTCCCATAACAAAAAAACACCTTTTGTTCCTCTCCCTCCAACCACTAATCCTAACCCCCCTGTCACTCCCCTCAAGGTCCATAAACTAAATAGGGCTGAAATGGATGAACACCAACTGAAGGGTCTTTTCTATAATTGTGAAGAAAAATATTTTTTGGGGCACAAGTGTAGGGAACAAAACTATTTATGGACATTTACGAAGATGTTCCTGAAGAGGATGTGACATTTCCCCTTGTTGAAGAACCCTCCCTTCCCGATGCCACCTAGGATCCTGCTGACCCACCTGCAGTTGATCCACTTATTTCCTTGCATGCCCTCACTGGATTATCGGGCCCACAAATGCTCAAGCTCATTGCCTACATTAAGCACAAGAAGGTCATCATCCTTGTTGACAGTGGTATATCCCACAATTTTATTCATCGTCGCATTGCCCAGGAAACGAATTGCTATATTCATGTTGTCAATAATTTTCAAATCATGATAGCCAATGGTGGGTCCATGAAATGTGGTGGGCATTGTGAAAATTTTCGTCTTCAAATTGGACATTGCTAATTGAAATATCATATGTTTTCCATTGACATGGGAGGTTGTGATATTGTGCTAGGTGCCGAATGGTTATGCACTTTGGGTTCCATCCTTATGGATTTTAAGGAATTAACCTTGCAATTCCAACAGGAAGGACAAAGGTATCAATTCCAAGGTCTCACAACTAGTTCTCCTAATATAATTAGTTCCCATCATATGGAAAATATCCTCAAGAAATGCCACTCCGATATCATTTCTCAACTCCATTATATTCAAGCCATTGAGACACCCTCTATGCATCCTGACCTCCAAGCTATCCTTTCCACACATCAAGCTATTTTTTCCACCCGTCAGGGAATTCCTCCTTCTCATGGTGTTCATGATCATTCCATTCCCCTTGTTCCTGGAATTATTCCTCCCAATGTTCACCCTTATCGTCACCCCTTTTACCAAAAGAATAAAATTGAGAAAATAGTGTAGGAATTGCTCCAAGAGGGTGTTATCTGCCCTAGTACTAGCCCTTATTCTTACCCTGTGGTCATGGTACTTAATAAAGAAGATACTTGGTGCATGTTTCTTGACTTTGTTCCCTCAATAAGCTCACCATCAAGGACAAGTTCCCCATTCCTGTCATTGATGATCTCTTGGATGAGATGAGTGGTGTTCAATACTTCACTAAAATTGATCTGCGTTATCGATACCACCAGATACATATGCAAGAAGCTCACATACACAAGACTTCCTTTTAAACTCATGAGGGTCACTATGATTTTTTGGTCATGCCCTTTGTCCTGTGTAATACCTCCTCCACCTTCCAAATCTTCATGAATCATGTCTTCCGTCCTTTTCTCCATCATTTTGCATTAGTTTTCTTTGATGATATTCTCATCTATAGTAAAACTTGGCAATCTCATCTTTCCGATGTGGATCAAATTCTCCATCTACTCTCATAGCCCCAAATTTTTCTCAAACACTCTAAATGTGCCTTTGGAACCTCATAAGTAGAGTGCTTAGGTCATATTGTTGGAAAGGCTAGTGTCCAGGTGGATCCTAAAAATATTGAAGCAATGCAGGATTGGACTCGCCCCAAGACTATCAAAAGCTTGCATGGTTTTTTGGGTTTAATTGACTATTATCACAAGTTTGTTCAAAATTATGGGAATATTGTGGACCCTCTCATTGCTCTCCTTAAAAAGAATTCTTTCACTTGGAATCTTGCAGAAGATTAGGATTTTCAATTTTTGAAGGCAATTATGTGTACTACTTCAGTCTTGGCCCTTCCTGATTTCACAAAAACCTTTGTCCTCGAATGTGATGCCTCCAGAAGAGGAATTGGAGTTGTCCTTATGCAAGAAGGAAGACCTTTGGCCTTTACTAGGAAACAATTTTCCTAACGTCGTTTGGTCCAATCAATCTATGAAAAGGAAATGTTGGCTATTCTGCATGCAATGGTTCTCTGGCGCCCTTATCTCCTGGGGAAACACTTCCAAATTAAGATAGATCATCAAAGCCTCAAATATTTTTTGAAGCAACGAACTTCCTCCCCAGAGCAACAAAAATGGGTAACTAAGATCTTTGGTTATGATTATGAGATCATTTACAAAAAAGGAAAAGAAAATGTGGTTGCTGACACTCTTTCTTGAAAATATGAAGATGAAAGGTCCCTTTTTCCCCTCTCCTTAATTGTACAATATTGGCTCCAACATGTGCACAATAATGACTACATGATCCTAAAATATTGCATATGATCCAACAATTGAAAGCCAACTCTCCAGTTTCCCTAGGGTACTCTTGGCACAATGATGAACTTCACTACAAAGGTCGTTTGTATTTAAGTATACAGTCACAAGTTATATCCACGATGCTTTTTGAGCTTCATTCTACTCCCACATCTGGGCATTCAGGGTTTACCAAAACCTATGATATGGTCAAACGTTCTTTTTTTTGGGATGGTATTAAAAAGAACGTTCACACTTTTGTAGCATAATGTGATGTTTGTCAATGCAACAAAGGAGAAATAATCAAACCTCCTGGCACACTCCAACCATTTTCGATTCCACACGCTATTTGGAGGGACATCTCTATGGATTTTATTGTGGGATTACCTAAATCGGGAAATAATTTCGTCATCATGGTGGTTTTATATCATCTTTCCAAGTATGCTCATTTCCGTTCTCTTCAACACCCATTTACTGCATCAATTGTGGATCAATTTTTCATGGATCATATCTTCAAGATTCATGGCATGCCTCATTCTATTGTTTCTGATCGAGATCCAACTTTCACCAACAATTTTTGGCAAGAACTGTTCAGACTCCAGGGCATCCAATTACATCTTATCACCGCCTATCATCCCCAGACTGATGGTCAAACTGAAGTCATCAATAAGTGTTGGGATACTTATTTGAGGTGTTTTTCCTATGAAAGGAAAAATCAATGGGATCAATGGTTACCATTAGCTGAATGGTGGTACAACACTTCTTACCATACATCTACTCACATGACTCCTTTTGAAGAAGTATATGGACAAAAGACACCTTTAGTTCTCTCCTATATACTAGGTGTATCGAAGGTCCAGGCAGTTGAACAATCACTTACAGTTCGCGAGGCTATTATCCATACCCTCAAAGAGAATTTGGTCATGGCTCAGAATCACATGAAGAAAAAATCCATTCAAGTTAGCTCATAATGACAATTTGCTGAATGAGACTAGGTATTTCTTTGGCTACAACCTTATAAGCAAACTTCACTCAAGGCCGAACATTGTCAGAAACTGACGCCCAAATTTTATGGTTCTTATACATTTATCAAGTGCGTTGGATAGGTGGCCTATTAGTTATATTTACCCAATCATTCTAAGCTCCATCCCATTTTTCATGTCTCTTGCTTGAAGAAGGTGATTGGAACTAAGTGCCAAATGCAAACCAACCGTCCCGAGTTGGATGAAGAAAGATTCATCTGGTTGCATCAACAAGCCGTTTTTGACCAACGAGAGCATCGTCTTCATCAATGTACCATCAAGGAAGTGTTAGTTCAATGGAAAGATACAACTCCAGCAGATGCCACCTAGGATATTGCTAACATTTTGCAACAATTTCCTCATCTCAAGCCTCGAGGACAAGGCTGATTCTAAGGGGGAGTGAATGTTAGGGACCTAACCTACCTAACCCCTCAAGTGGGTAGAATAATATATTTCCATGTAATAAAGGTCAATATTAATAAGACCTAGCAATAAGGAGGAATAAGTCAAATGTAAGAAGACCTAATAGAAGCTTCTGCTTCTAGAAGGATCTTCCTATAGATTTTTCTTTTGGATAGATATATTTAGTATAAATAGGAATAGAGGGTATGAGAAGTTTGGTCTTGGATATTATTGTAATAGAGATCTGCTCTGCTGGAGGTTTCCCTCTCAAAGAGGCAAGTGAACATTTCTCTTAGTAATCAAAGTGCTCTTTATGGTGTTATTTTGGTATTATTGTGGTATCGTTCTAGTTATATAATTATTTCTCTGCAATTTCTAGCTAATTAATTTTGTTTTTCATACTAATTTATATATGGAATACTACAAATTCAAAGGAGTATCTGGCATGATTAAAGGTCAAACAATAGTATATTGTTTGAGTGATGACTTTTACTTGCTATGGCTGTTAAGCTCTAATATTGGCTCATTACCCCTTAATTGGGGCATATTATATTAGTAATGTTATTTTATTTATGTCGGCTTTAGGCCATTAGTTGTAATTATACCT
>JZKD02S0504187.1:194560-220575 GCA_000966675.3 Picea glauca | reverse complement strand
CATAACAGTATGAAGAATTCCTTGAGAAAATGGTGGTCATTCATGGCTTTTTATAGCCAAGCATTGGGTTATTATGTGGCCTCTTTTGAATGTGAAAAGGGGCCCTTTAGGGCACAATTAGGTCTTTGACCAGCCCACCATGAGGATTGAGCTCGGATTTGGTGTCAAATCGACTTGGGAGCCGATCCATTAGTGGTTGGGAAGCCGACCAGTTTCAATAAATGCGTCGTTTAGCAGGCGCGCAGGTTTTTCACCAAATAGCTGCGCCTTGTGCACATATGCGCGCCTTATATGAAGATGTTGCGCGCATGCACGCGTGCGCCAAGAGGATGTAAAGCGCCTTGCAATTTTTTGGCCATTTTGTATAGTTTTGACCCTTTTGTTGTGCTGTGGAATTAACCTTGTGCCATGAATGACTTCTTTTCTGTGTTGACGATGCGGAGTTCTTGTCGCCACGTGCGGATGAAATTTCAGTGATAACAACCTTCTTTATCTTAATTGGGGTGGAAATGACTTTTGATTCTATGGGTGGTACTTCCACATCTCTTTCACCTTCGACTTCTTCAATCTAAATATCGTGCGAGTCATGTTCTTTTGGTGCTTCCTCCTGTACATGGTAACATGAAAGTAGTTCCTTGACTGTCTACTTATTCCGCTGCTGTTCTTCTATAATAAGTTCTATTTTCGGTTCTTCAATGAATATGATTCCTCTGATCCGTTTCAGAGCTGCATCTATGTTGGGGTTCTCATGCTCGAATGAGAAAGTGACGATAAAGTTCTGCTGCAATGTTTTCCATGTTGTAGTTCCTTTGTGGAATTCATGGTCTGTATACCAGTTCGCTGGTATTCCCTCTAAAGTGTGAATGAAGTGGTGAGGCCATTCCTCTAGTGGTGTCATTCTCCACAACATTTTGCATTCCTCCAAGTGTTTCGCTGGTGTCCCTAGTCCTTCATATTTACCTTGTTTGTTATATGCTTGTTCTTCACTGAACCGTATGTGCAGTAATCAATTACATTGATACCAGTCTGTGATGGTATTCCTGTGTGCGCCCCACCATCTTGTGGGTGTGGCCTTGAGTGTTAAATCTAGTGCTAGTAGCCTCTGGTTCTCTAATACTTTGTCTTCGTATTGTTTCAAGAATGTTTCCAAATCATTCATTTTGTGGAAATTGGGTGGTTCTTTGATTTCTATGCCTATCCACCGTAATGCATGGTCTATTCTTGCACATCTTCTCATGGATACTTCATGTAGTCTCTGTTGCCAGTTTTCTAACCCAATGTTTGAGTTTGTTGCAAATGAAGTAATTCTCTGCCAACTGAGTACCCCATATGCAGTTGGGTTTACATAATCCTCATCACGCACAATTGTTCTATACAAATGGCCAATCTCCTCTAAGTCCAGGAAAGTGGGATCTACAAACCTCTCTCCTTCTGATGGATCTAGTGGTACTATGACCCTATAATCTCCATATTCAAATGTCATTTTTCTTGTTTTCAAGTTAATTATGGCCTGGTTGTCAAACGCCCAATCTAGACCGACTAGTGTTAGGTACGAAATTGTGCCATATACTATTTCAATGACTTCAAAGTCTGCTTTAGTGTGCACTCCATCAAGATCTACTATTACTCCTTCCAGTCTACCTATTGGTAGGACTCTATGCTGATTTGCTAGTTTTAATTGGACATTTGAGTATCCCAATTTTGTCTCTCCCAAGCATTGCTAGGTCTTCTTGGGTAGCACATTCACTTGGGATCCTAGGTCTAGTATAATGTCTCCCATATTGAAATCCCCAATGTTAGCATTTAGTCTAAATTCCCTACTTGTTCTTCTTCAGGTGTGTAGGTGATTGGCGGTTTTTGGTTCTAGCTTTTCTTCTGTCTCGCTGCTACATTTCTCTAGTATGTTTTGCAATATTTTCACAGATGAAGGATCACTTAATACTTTTATGCATGATTACAAAAAACCTTTGATTGTACTTACGTGTCCCTTGGGTTGCATTCCATTGGTATAGTCCAGTGATGGTGGTATCTCATATTCTGAGACTTCCTTGACTGGTTGCACAGTTGAAGTTGACACTATGTCCTCCTTCTGAAATTATTGTATGGCTTCCCTAAAAGTCTTCTTTTTTTTAGGCGCGTCGAAGTGCTTCCTGGGGTCAGTGTTCTTATTTATCCATTGGTTCTATGTTGGTTCCTGTCGAACTGCGTCATTTCCTATTTTCGTTCCTCTATGAGTGACTATGTTGATGTTTCATCCATCATCCCTTGCTTCGGCTAAAATCAATTGAACATTCTGATTGTTTTGGTTCCTCTTTTCCTGAATATTTACTAGTAGTGTCGAACATTCCTTTGTATCGTGGTCTGATGCATGATAATACATACAAGTCGTTGGCGGGAGTGGGCATTCCTGTGTGTAATGTCTTGGTTGCTGACAATTGTGACATGTGACTGGTCCTCTACCATGTACGAAGCCTCCTCTAGCTCGTCCTTCTCCTCTGTAGCTTGCGCGATCAACTCTTGGTGCATTATACTATGGTGCCTGATATTATATTGGGGTTGTGCCAGGTTGTACTACGTCTGCGCATTATTGTAGGGTTGATGCGTAGTATTATATTGTTGCTCCACAATGTTGTATGGGGCTGGGGCTTGATTGAACTATGGCACTGCTTGCCCAGTCATCATTTCATCCTATACCCTATATGCGTCTGATGTTCTTTCCCGCATCAGCTCCATAGTTCTGCAATATTTGTCGTCGTGGCCCACTGACTTACAAAAGGTGCAATATGAATTCTTTGGAACTGTCTGGTACTTCTACATCATCATACAGTGATAAGGGTAATGACCCGGTCTCTTGCATATTTCGCACCATAATCCTCCCCGTGGTAGCGGGTTTGGCATACCTGTTTCCATATACTGTGCAAATGTTGGGAATTCATTCTTGTGGTGTCCTTTTTTTCATGTGGTGCACCAAACAACTTCTTGTTTTTCCTTGTTCTTATTTTGGTTCAGCTGAAATGTTAGATTCTTCAAATCCTCCTTCAATTCCTCAATAGTTGGGTCTGTCTGCTGGTACTAGTTCTTTTCCAGTTGCAAGGCTGCCTGTAGAGCCTCTGCCTGCATATGAAACTTCTGTTGTCACAAGGGATATTTTAAGTGTGGGAGTAGCGAGTTGACAAACAGGTGTCGATGCTGCATATCGGTCATAAGGTATTTTAACTTTCTCTTTAGTCGCTTGAATCTCTGATCAATCTCCCATACAAACTCTTTGGGTTTCTGTCTTATCTCGATCATCTCATTCATGTATTGATTCTCTGAGCTCGACTTCTAGAACTCATTAATCAATAGCTTCTTAATGTCTTCTAATGTCCTCATTGTCCCATGGGCACTTTTTGTGTCTAGAATCATGTACCAGTCTAGTGTGCGGTCTCTTAGTGTGATTTCTAGCTACACGAGTTTTGTATCTTCATCAATGATCTGCTTTTCCTCCCATATCTTTGCACAAATGAATAAATGCTTCTCAGGATCTTCTACTTCTTCTCCTCGAAATTATGGTAATCTGATACAGGGATCATGTTCTGCCATTCTAAATGCTGAACTACTACCTCCACCGCGTGGTGTAGATACTTGACTATTACTACCTAAACTGGCTCCCCTAGTTTTTCCTCCTAGGGTAGATGTACTTCTTGCTATTGGAATTCCTCCAAACTTCAGTTGTCTAAATGGTGGTGTTATATTTGCTGTATTATTCACACATGGGTTTATGGGTTCCACACTAATATTAATATGGATAGGATGGCTGCCTTATTCTCCCATTCTTGGGCCTCTTATTTTCCTCTCATAAGTTGGGCGCAGGATTTCCTCAATTTGATCCACAGCCCAGAGACCCTCTACCTCTTCCTCATTGCTCACCAAGCCTTCCCTCATGGCTACGTCTCTATTCTTGGTATTCACCTTATATTGGTAGGGTACTCCACTACGCGATGTTCTTGATGATGCCAAGATCCACTGAAGCTGGTCCCATCAAGATCGGGTCCAAGAGTTCCTCCTCCTTCTTTCCTTTATCCTCACCTTCTTTCATTCATCCTCTCCTTGTCAGTGCTTCCCCCCTCCCCCATGCACGCAGGGAAGTCTAGCTGTTTGATTCCATTGTCATTACACCTTTGTTATATAGAAATATTTTAATAGAAGTATACAGTGATCGAATGTACCTTCCTCGAGGTCCGTGTAGAAATTCTTTCTTTGTTGCGCTATATGAATTCTCTATGTCGACTGCGAACTCTATGATGAATCCTACCACAATACTATCAAGCCAAAATTCAACTGCGTGGGTGAATTTGTTGTTCACCAGCTGTAGCTTCTCAACTTGTACTGGGGTCCAATATATCTATCGAATCCAGTTTGTTGTGTGGTTATCCTTCAACCTTAGGATCCACTCCTACAGTAGATGGGGAAAATCACAGAAAAATACTTCGTGTAAATCAGTAAATACGTAATTATCTAGATATTTATGAGGTGTAATTATAGTGTTTCTATTATCTTTCTGTGAAAATTCTAGTTCTTTGGTTCTCAACTAGCCTTCGATTTATGCTTTCATGGGGTTCCAAGGTCTCAACATTCCCTTCTAATGGCTCATTTCTCTTTTGGTTTGCTCATTCATTTCTCATTCATTCTATCTCATCTACTCAGTCCTTTCTTGTTCCTCTTAACACAAAAATGTAGCCATTTGTTGGTTATCCTCTGGTCGGTCTTCTCGACCTACCTATCTGATTTATCAAACTAGGGTTCATGTCATTCGGGTTTTCAACAAAGCCTCTAAAACTATCATCCCTCCTAGTAAACCAGAAGGCAACACAGTACACAGAATGCACTACACAGTCTCACCTGAGATAGCTTTAAATGGGTGGTTGTAAGACTCAGGAATTTACAACCTAGGATTGAGTATGAGATAGGGGTTTATTAACCAAATCCATGTACCACGAGCTGTGAGTGTAATCTTCTATTTATCATGGTTGCATATATGTATTTCACAGTCTATTTCCCAAATAGCATAAACATATTCTATAACAATGTATTAACTCATTTATTACGCATAACCATTAACTCTTGAAAGAACGTAAAGAGATGCATACATTCATCACATTACATAGATATTACCATGGTTCCCCCCCCTCCTAGGCTACATCCAAAAATATTTGTCTCTTGGATCTTTTATTATGGTAGTTTTGCATTTCTGGCACCGCGCACTTATAATTCCCCTCTTATGGGTATGATATATATGAGGTGAACTAGATCGCACCAGGCTCCACAGCCTGTGAACTAATCCTTAGATCTACCTTCTCTCCTTCGTTCTAGCTCAACATATTGAAAAAATGGTACATAATAGTATTTCATAACCCATCCTTTCATGTATTACTCTAAGGAATGTTATAAGAACCTGAACCCTTACAAAACAATAAACTTGTTGTAAAAATTCCAACCTAATATATAAAACCCAATCAACTAACATCTATATGATACCTACATATCTATATTTATACAATTTGGTATCTTCAACCTTCTTACCAAAACCCTAACCCTACCGATGTTAGGTCTTCCTCCCATGAACGTGTGTTGTTCTTCCTCCAGCTGTCACTTTCCTTGTGCACGATTTCTTGCATGTTGTTCTTTCTCCAGTTATTACTTCCATTTCTGCACGCTTTCTTTCCCACGATCGTCCTTGTTTCCACTTCGGCTTGTTGCCAACAGGGATAAAAATCACTTAGCTGAAGAGAATATGACTACTTTTGATGACTTTACATATGACCAGTTTGTAGAGCATGACGACGTCTTTATGAGGCTATTTTTCCAAACTCTAGGGGGAGATGTTGGAAAATAGTTCAAGGATCTACCTGTTGCTTCAATTGATAGTTGTCCATCTCTAAAAGATTCCTTTATGAGATGATGGGGTGAGAAAAGGGATAACCTATACTACCTGAATGAATTTGTCTCACTCAAGAAAAGAGAAAATGAAATTGTTGATGATTTCAACATGAGGTTTAATAAGCTCTATAACAAGATCACTGCAAATATAAATCCATCACAACCAACAACTAAAGTGACATACACTGGGGTATTTGATGCTGATTTTTCCATGACTTTGATAGAAATAAGGCCCTTGACCCTGCTAGTAATGCAAGAGGATGCAATAGACATAGAAGGAAACATGATTGCATCAGGAAAGATGATGAAAAAATAGGATCAGGCAGAAAAGAAAAAGGTCAGGGAAGACTATGGTACTTATGATCCAAATAGAGAACTCCAAGAAGCAAAGATGGATGAGATGTCTCGATTGATCAGGAATATGAAAAAAAAAATGTCAATATTTGAGATAGATCATAGCAATACAAACATACCCCCCCCAATAAGGAGGAATAATGAATCCTAACCCTAACCAATTTAGAAGACCTCCTAATCTAGAACTCATGAGAAGGGAGAGAAGAAATGAAGAACAACCCATTGTAAAAACAAAAAATTATGACAACTTTATTGAAGAATTAGTGGGCATGAGATATGATGAATACACAAAACAAATCCACCTACTACAAGATGATAATGATTCCATACATCTAACTCAAGGTGACTATGAAGAGTCATTAAATCCTAGGAAACTGGTGATTGATCCTCAACACAACAAAGGAGATTTATCCTCAGTTCAATACACAATTTTTGTTGATGCACTACATGATGAGATGCATAAGAAGTATGATCTCATGCCTTGATAAAGTATTTGTTGCAGATAATCAACCTCAGTCTAAGAAACTTGGTCCAAATTTGTCCAAAGATAAAGCTAAAGAGGTTTTAGACATCCCAAAGGTAGATGAAGTTTTTGATCCATATTTATAAATGGAATAAAAGGAAATACATATGTATAGAAAATAAATACATAGAGATATAGTAAAACTCGAATTCCATTAATAAAGAGAAATTGATGAAACTATAAAAATACAGATTGAAACAAACTTGTTCGAATGGTGCTAGCTTATCTCCGAGAAGAGATGTGACGACTATGCTCATTTGCAAGAACATGAGTACAATGAGGCTCCAAAGGCCTTTTTAACATAAAAAATAAATGAGAAAACCCAAAACATCCAAAACCCTAACCCCAGGAGATGAAACACCAAAAGGTTTATGGGCCCCAATGGGGGTATTTGATACGTCAACTTCTTGAGGGCGTAACTTTTTCATATAATATCCATTTGGGGCACTTGATACACCATTGGAAAGGTATAACTGAGGATTACATATTCCATTCCACCTATAATTTTCCTTTGGTTACATGATAGGCATCACCGAGCCCAAAAAATGTCATTTAGGGCCTGAAAACGACCCCAAAATTTTGGGACCCAAAAACTGTAAAAAATAATCTACCAAAATGGAAACTGTTCTTTGAGCTAGTGGAATAGGTGTGTGGCCATTGATATCCACCTAGATCAGTTTTGGAGTCTGTAAAAAAGGAAAAATAAACTAAATAACTTGATGAATTAGTCTCACCTTTCAATTTTGAACGTGAATTGTCTAAGATCAAGATTCTCGTGCCTTTGGTGAAGTTGGATAAAAACCCCTCATATCATAAAAAGATTGAGAAAATTATGCAAGGCAAGGGATCAATAAATCATCCTAATACTTTGAATATACATGATGAGTCCCATATAGTTTTTGGTCCTCATATTGATGACAAAGAAGAATATGTGGCACCCTTCTATGTGACCTTGAATATTCATGATAAAATGTTGCACAATTGTATGCTCGATTCTAGAGCATCACACAATCTTATGCCCACAATAGTAATGGAAAAGTTGGGGTTGGAAATAACCAAGACATCTCATGATATCTATTCATTTTATGCTAGAAAAGTGAAGTGTTATGGGATAATTAAATACATAGTTGTTACCCTGGGCCAACTTCCTATTAGGATGATTACGATGGATGTGGTGGTGGTTGATGTACCAACCAATTATGGCATGTTGTTGTCCAGAACATGGGAATGGAAATTGGGAGGCACTAGGCAGATGTATATGGCTTATTCCAATGCACCAATTTTTGGAGGAGAGCTCACAAGGTTGTACCGAAAGAAAATGTTTTCTTATGTGGTCAATGATATGAAAAACCCTGTGAATCATCCCATATATGATGCTGATGAATATTTTGGATGTTGTATCCTATATGTAAATGAGAAGCACAATGAAACCTCAATTCTTGCAGATCATGTCGTAAGCCTCGTGGAAGAAGTAGATGGTATATGGAAAATGTGTTTTGATGGTGCATACTCAAAAGAAGGCATTGGGGCCGATGTAGTGCTTGTCTCCCCCACCAAAGAAGAAATTCATTTGTTCTACAAGATTGAGTTCAAGGCCACAAATAACATAGATGAATATGAAGACTTGATCTTAGGCCTGGAGGCAACAAGAAATATGAAAATTACCAAGATGGTGGTATTTGGAGATTCATAGCTAGTTTTGTAGCAAGTAAAAGGATCCTATCAAACAAGGCACCCAAGAATGAGGGCATACATGAATCACGTATGGGATATGATTGATAATTTTTATGAAGCTTTCAATATTTCTGTTGTTTTGAGAGAGTTTAATTATCCAACTAATTCCTTAGTAGTAGCTGCTAGTACCTTTAAAGTACCAACCACCCCTCAATTTAAATATGAGATCGAGATGAGATACAAAGATTCCATTCTTGATAATATCAAATATTGGAAAGTTTTTGAAGATGATCAATCGATCAAAAAGTTCATGGACGTGATATATGAGTTTGTAAATACTCATATTGAATCAGATCATGAAGAAGACACCAAATAGGATATTGGGGAGGAAGATGAAGAGATCCCTAAATTTAACAATTACATGGATGAGCATAAAGTCTTGTAGCTTAAGAATAAATTCATTCCCAATAGACTGGCGCCTTTAGAACAATTGTTTGATAGAAATGATGTACTTGTCAAACCAACTGTCCTCCCCAAAGATGATAGAATTGAAGAATATAATATTGGGACTAAAAAAAATCCTAAGTAAATTAAGTTGTCCAAAAATATTCCTGCTGATCATAGGGAAAAGTATTTGCAGTTGTTCAAATAGTACATGGATTTCTTTGCATGGAGATACAGGGGATTTAAAACTTATGATACTAGTGACATCCAACATCGAGTACCCCTGAAGCCTGATACTAAACCTTTCAAGAAGAATCCTAGAAAAGTTAATCCTCTTCTTTTGCCTATCGTTGAGAAAGAGGTGAGAAAATTATTAGATTCCCAGATTATTATTCCCTTAAGGTACTCTCAATGGGTCACTAATTTAGTTCCAATGAGAAATAAGAGTGGGGAAATAAGGCTATGTGTGGACTTCATGAACTTGAATAAATGCTCTTTAAAACATAACTATGCCCTGCCCAAGATGGATCATATAATGTAGAAATTAGTAGGGGCAAACAAGATATCCACGATGGATGGTTTTTTAGGATACAACCAAGTGGCCATGCACCTAGATGACATAGCTAAGTCAAACTTCACAACACTATGGGGGACTTTCATGTATGAAAAAATGCCTTTTGGTCTGATAAATGAAGGAGAACATTTTCAGAGAGCTATGGAAATTTATTTTTTGGGTGAGAGAGACAAGTTTATTGTCATATACCTTGATGACATGAATATTTTTTCCAAGACAGATGAAGATCACGTCAAGCATTTAAGGAAAACCTTTGTGAAGTGTAGGAAGTTTGGGTTGTCCTTGAACCCCAAAAAGTATTATTTTTCTATGGAAGAAGGAAATATCCTTGGCCATATATTATCCAAATAAGGGGGAGAAGATAGATCTAGAAAGGGTGGAGGAAATCAAACAAATTGCTCAGCCTAGGAACAAGAAAGAAGTACGATATTTCCTAGGTAAAATAGGCTTTCTGAGAAGGTTTGTCCCCAATTTCACTAAAATGGTGAAGCATATTACCAACATGTTTAAAAAGGACCATGAATTCAAGTGGACATTTGAAGTCAAATAATGTTTCCAGCAGATCAAGGAAGCCTTGAGAAAGTCTCTAGTTCTGATCAACCCAAATTATGATAAGAATTTCCTCATTTTCTCTTTTGCATCAACACATACAATAACTACTGTGTTGCTTCAGAAAAATGAAAAATACCAAGAGTATCGCATAACCTTTTTCAACAAGGTCCTGAGAGATGTTGAGCTAAAGTATAATCATTTGGAAAAGTAGGCTTATGCATTAGTCAAATCATGAAAGGCTTTCAGAGATTATATACTACACTCTAAGATATTGGATTATGTACCTACTGATACTTTAAAGGAGATTCTCACACATCCTGATAGTGAGGGAAGAAGAAGTAAATGGATTTATAAGATTCAAGAGTGTGACGTGGATATCAAGCCCACAAAGCTAGTAAAAGGACAAGGACTAGCCAAACTGTTGGCTAAATCTAACTACAATTTTTTAGACTTGAATTCACTATCAACAAACATCGTAGTGGCAGAGTATGAAGAGGATGAAACAAAAGAACCATATTTAGAGGTAAGTGCCAAATTTTCTCAGCCTGATTGGTATAAAAACATCAAATTTTACTTACAAAATTTGAGCTGCTCACCAACATGGGATAAAGCCAGGGCTAGATCTATTAAGATTAAGGATGTAAAATATTTCATTTTGAAGGAAAATATATCTTGGAAGGACCCGAGGGGAATCCTACTAAAATTTCTCACTGAGGAAGAAACTAAGGGCATAATAATTGAGTTTCATAAGGGTATGTGTGGGGGTCACTATTCTTGGAGAGCCACTGCATACAAGATCCTTAGAGATGGGTATTACTCACCCTCTTTATTTTATGATGTAAATGGTTTGGTTCGAGCATGTGTAGAATGTCAAATGTTTGTAGGAAAGTAGTTGGGATTAGAATTCATTGGCGAGATGAATCCAAATTCAAGTGGAAAACACAAATGGATTATTTATTTATTTATTTTTTATGTACTGGGGAAATCGAAAACTCGTGGTTCTCGTACTCGCATGACACGTGGTCAATACTTGTCCGCTACCATTATAAACCTAGGTGCGCCAATCATCCCGCAAGCATGGAGAACAAGTAAAGTGGGGTGAGAATCAAACTTGAGACCTCCTTTACAAATTTCCTTCCATTTACACGGCACATGCCAATCGGTCTACACCCCTACGAGCAACAAAAATGGATTTTAATAGACACATATTATTTCAAAAAATGGCTGGAGGCCATACCTACAAGGGTGCCACCGATATATTTATCATAAAGTTCCTAGAGGAAAACATCTTGGCCAGATTTTGGTTCCCAAGAAATATCATTGCTGATAACGCTAAGGATTTCAACTCGGCCAAATTGGTTAAGTTTTGTTAGGACTATAACATAGAGATAAGACACTCTACTTCTTAATATCCACAAGTAAATGGTTTGGTTTCATCTTCCAATAAGAACCTTATCAATATTATCAAGAAAATGTTATCTCAAAAAACAAAGGCATGGGATTCCCACCTGAAATATGTTGTGTAGGTAGACAAAGTTAACATTAAGAGGGCCTTTGGAATTTCCACTTTTCAAATGGTGTATGGGTTGGAATCTGTATTCCCCATTCAACTCAGTCTCCCCATGATGAAATTAATACAAGAATAGAAGGCAACATAAAATGACATGTGGAGAAGAATTAATGAGCTAATTGAAGTTCAACAAGTAAGAGAACAAGTTCAGATAAAGTCTCAAGTTCACTGATTTGAAAATACCACATGAGTTCTGATACCAACTTGATTCTTAAATATCAACAAACTCTAATACTAATTCATCCCAAATAATCCTTAGATGCCAAGTAGTTCATATGCATATACTAAACATCTGACTAGATTTAGGAATATAAATAAAGATCGCTTGGCTATTTGCAAAATATCATGTGAATGTATTATTTATCCATAAACCCATAGACCGATGAATAACGTGAAATGTAAATGAGATACTACAATATAAAATAAAAGAACTCAAATACACATGTAATTGACATACATCAATGCATCTTCAAAGTCCCTTTAAATAACACGATTGTTCTTCATCATCTAAAAGTTCCAAATTACATTACAATATAGGCTTACAAAAACACAATTTTGAGGACACTTTGAAAATACGCTACTCAAATGTATAAATAGAGTGCACCGTTGAATTCCTAGAAAACAATCGTGAAAATTGATAAAACAATACTCGAAATTATATCAATGTGACCCCCAACATGCTTTACGGTGTAGGCTCGTACCCTTCATACTTTTGACATGCATTACGAGACCAAATTCTGCATAAAAATTGTGTGTTGGGATGTGTGCTCACATTGGAAATGTGTGTACAACATTGGGGTGCATGCCCATTAAATAGGGAGCCTCTCTAACCAAGTCCTAAAATTGTTGGCAAGCTTTAATTACATTTCATTGCACAGTTACAACTAATTCAAACTTAGCGGATAGTTGGCTAGTGAAGGTTGTTAAGTATTTTTCTATATGTGGTGGGTCAGGGGTTCCATTTCCATCGACCTCCATATTTTTTGGATTTTTGTTATTTGTTGTTACATATAGGTTATAAATAACATATATAACTATATGCAATAGTTATAACCCCCACATGATTCTTGGAATGGATATGTATTATTAAAACCATATGGTATATGGTTATACCAACTCCAACACAATATTTGTGATAGCTTCTTCACATTTAATACATGGTTTTGTGGTATGGCATAACCAAAGGCTAAGGCTAGGGTTGAGGGCTTAGGCTCTCAGCCCTTTAGCCACCCAAACAAACCAAATCTTAACTTTAAATAAATTATATGACATAT
Source organism: Picea glauca (assembly GCA_000966675.3). Lineage (NCBI taxonomy): Eukaryota > Viridiplantae > Streptophyta > Pinopsida > Pinales > Pinaceae > Picea > Picea glauca. The sequence continues at coordinate 207,691 of JZKD02S0504187.1, read as the reverse complement.
ATATGTTAAGTTGTATTGTGTGGTGAAATGGTTGTGGTGGGTATGTTAAGGCTTGGAGGAGCTTGGAGGTCACGGGTTTGACTCTCGTCGATTCCATACGTTTACAAAATATAAACCAATATTGGCCAATGAGGGGCTTCCATGTGGAAACCTCTCATTGGCTATCCTTGCCATGTGTCGATGAACCATTGGACCATATGTCAACCTGTAACTTATCCATCTAATGCCAAATCGATTGCCTAGTGAATTTCCAATTAGGTTCCACATTAGCATGCCATGTGTCACCCCCATTTTGCCTAGTTTGACCAAATTTTGACTAGCCATAATGTTTTCATACGAGCTTTGTTTGAGGCACTGTTTGCGCCATTGGAAATATGATGATGAGATCTATGTACCAATGTCCTTTTCATGAAATTTTGAGATGGTTGAATTTTGAGCTTTTATGGATCCCTTGGGAGCTCTGTGAGCATTCCAGATCCTCCTAAACCTTTGTGAGCATTCCTTATATCCTCTTGGATCACACCTCTCCACTGAAGAACTTTTGGACCTCCAAAAGTATAGATATTCAACAACTTAGTGATGATAATTCACTCTTCCAACTTGATGATTCTTTTGGAAATAAGTCTTCATCTTGGGTCCTCGATCTTAGTTACTAGATCAATGTACTTATGTTTTCTTCTATGGAATATGGGTTATAATCTGGCCTCTAGCACTATAGTTATATAGCTCCAATTATAGCCCATAAATTTCCAAACTACAAAAGTCTTGTTCACTGAATCTCTACAATACCTGTATCATGTATTTCAACATCCAATCCCATCTCCTTCTGTGGAAGATAGTCTATCTTGGCCAATATGAAACCAAGTCGAATAATGATCTATGCCTTGCCTATTTGGACTCTCTATTCTTCTTGATGTATCTGTAGAAGTCCTTGAATGAATACTTTGTCCATTGTCGCTTCTGCCTTGAAAAACAATTATGCTTGTATTTCCATCATCTATACTTTATTTCTTTTGTTTAAGGTATATATCCATATGAACATGACATAGTATTTAAATATGCTTATAGCATGCACCTTTGTGTTCCTCTTTAAAATAGGATTATTCAAAAATCAAGTGAGAATGATTTCACCTCACTTGTCCAATATCATTCATCCTTCTTGCTTGGATAATGAGTACCTGACTCATCACAACCATAATGAAGACTGAAATAATATTGCTGATCAAGTTAACCATTCCTATGAATTTGCAAATTCTGCCATCCATTGTTGCGGTAGCCAACCATATTCCATTGATTAGTAATAAACTAAACATCAAAACTAAATATACAGATGTGAAAGAGAATAAACCATCAACATATATACCTTTCTTAATAGGAACACCATCAACCAAAGGACTTGCATTACTTTCAACCATAGGTTGTATATATGGATCGCAGATACTAGCATTAGCTAGCATGTGCCCTGTACTGACAACTATCAAATTCGTCTTCATCCAATGAGCTCTCACAATGAAATCAATCCCATCTTTGAAAAGATGATACTTGTTCTGTTCCATGTAGAAAATGGACTTCCTATTGTACAAGTATGGACTTCCCAACACCATCTCACAAATGTTGAGTGGAACCACTTCTAACTCTACATCATCAATGAAACTGGATATGATTGCTAACCATAAATTTCACTGTTTAGTTACATTTACCTGAGCATTATAAAAAATCCAACCCAAAGGATATGGTCTTGAATGAGGCCTAGTTTCCAATCCCAACTTCTGAACAAAATGCTATGAAATAAGAGTCACTTGAGATCCACTATAAACAAGTCTATCAATCTTAGTGTGATTTGAGATAACTCGTAAATGAAACAAGTCTATTCTTTGACTTCCATCTTAAATTACTTTAGAATTTGAAGAAGAAGTACGTGAACTGAAAATTATAACAAAATATTAACCTTTGATTCCCATATCTGCAATCTTAGTTCCAATCTCAAAATCTAATCTAAGATCCTGCACCATGGTCATAGTCTTCTCTTTACCCTTCCTAGGTTGAGCCCACTTTGGTTTCAATTCTGGATGCAACTTCCAACACTTTGCCTCCTCATGTCCTTTCTTCTTGCAATGAGAACATGTAGGATTCTCTTATTTTTTCTTCTTCACGGTAGCTGTCTTCTTGAAGTTATGTGGTTTCTTGAACATGTTTTCCTTTGCTGGATTCAATATGTGTAACTTATACTGATACTTTGTCAATATTAATATGATTAAAAATTAATATAGTATGGAGAAGATATGAGTGCATACCACCAATATACTTTAGAAGAGTCTCGAGAGTATGTAATGGCATTCCCAAAGATAATGCCTTCCTCTTAAATTCCTATGTATAAGCTTGAACATTTTTCCCTTTTCCTTGTCTTAGATGTTTCCAAGTAATCATGGATGTTTGAATATAATATAATGGATAAAATTGCTTTCTTAATGCAACAGTAAACTCATTCCATGAAGAAATGATTTTACCATGTTGAATAAGATCAACATGTGTCCAACTCTCCCACCATATCAAAGTTGTGCCGCTTAGGCGAAGAATAGCCAACTGTATCTTTGAAGTATCTTGTATGATTTTCTATACCCTGTAATACACTTCAATATGTTTGACCCAATTATCCAACTTCTCTACATTCAAATCTCCATCATAAGTAGGAAAATCAAGCTTAACATCTAGATTTAACAAAGGCAAATCACGAGAACGAGAAGACTTCTTAGAATGCTTTTTCCTCTTATGAGAAGAATGTTTACTTTTATTGGAATATGATGATGGGGATGGAGGAGACCCTGAAGGTTTTTCACCTTCTCCTCCTCCTTCAAATTTTATCATTGTTTCAACTGGACCACCTTCATTTTGATGAGGAGATTCTCTTCATCTTTCTAGGTCTTCCCACAATTCCTTAACCATATTTTTCATCTCAAGAAACATCCTTTGAAATTCCTTATCAACCTCAGACATAAATTATTCATGCTCCATTTCTCCTCTTCGAGGGAAGCCCCTTGAACCAATTTCAGGATTATAATTTACAAGTTTTCCTTCTCCTTGCTTAGATTTGGACCTCGTAAACATTCACTTGCAAATAAACGTAAAAACCAGCTCTATTACCACATGATATGAAAATACCACATGAGTTCTGATACCAACTTGATTCTTAAATATCAACAAACTATGATACTAATTCATCCTAATTCATCCTTAGATGCCAATCAGTTCATATGCAGATACTAAACATTCGACCAGATTCAAGAATATAAATGAAGATCGCTTAACTATTTGCAGAATATCATGTGAATGTCTTATTTATCCATAAATCCATAGAATGATGAACAGATTGAAATGTAAATGAGATAATACAACAGAAAATAAAAGAACTCAAATACACATGTAGTTGACAGACATCATTTCATCTTCAAAGTCCCCTTAAATAACATGATTGTTCTTCATCATCTCAAGATTACAAATTACATTACAATATAGGCTTACAAAAACAAAATTTTGAATAAACTCCAAAAACCTACTGCTCAAATGCAGAAACAGAGTGCACGATTGAATTCTTGGCGAACAATTATGAAAAATTGATATAAAATACTCGAAATTCCATCAAATTGACCCTCTACATGCTTTACGGTGTAGCCTCGTACCCTTCGTACTCTCAGATCACATTACGAGACCAAATTATGCATAAAAAATGTGTTCGGATGTGTGTCCATATTGGAAATGTGTGTACAACATTGGGGTGAATACCCAATAATTAGGGCACCCCTCTAACCAAGTCCCAAAATGGTTGGAAAGATTTAATTACATTTCATTGCATAGTTACAACTAATCCAAACTTAGCGGATAGTTGGTTAGCAGAGGTTGTTAAGTATTTTTCTATATGTGGCGGGTCGGGGTTACATTCCTACCAGCCACCATATTTTTTTTTTTTTGTTGTTGTTTGTTGTGACATATATCTTACAAATAACATATATAACTATATGCTATAGTTATAACCCCCGCACTAGTTTTGGAATGGATATGTATTAGTAAAACCAAATGATATATGGTTATACCAACTCCTGTGTAATATTTGTGATATCCCTTCACATTTAATACATGGTATTGTGGTATGGCATAACCGAAGGCTAAGGATAGGGTCGAGGGATTATCCCTCGACCCTTTATCCACCCAAACGAACCAAATATTAACTTTAAATATATTTTATGACATATATATGTTAATTTGTATTGTGTGGTGTGATGGTTTTGGTAGGTATGTTAAGTCTTGGAGGATTATGGAGGTTGTGGGTTCGACCTCATCGATTCTATACTTTTACACAATATAAACCAATATTAGCCAATGAGGGGTCGCCATGTGGAAACCTCTCCTTGGCTATCCTTGCCACATGTTGATGAACCATTGGACAATGTGTCAACTTGTAACTCATCCATTAGATGCCCAGTCAACTGCCAATTAGGTGCCACATTAGTAGGCCACTTGTCACCCTCTATTTATGCCATGTGGCACCCCCATTTTTCCTAGTTTGACCAAACTTTGACCAACCATAACTTTTGCATACAAACTTCGTTTGAGGCACCCTTTGCATTGTTGTAAATTTGACGACAAGCTCTACGTAATAATATCCATTTCATGAACTTTTGATATGGTCAAATTTTGAGCTTTTATGGATTCCCTTGGACCTCTGTGAGCATTATGGATCCTCCTGGACCTCTGTGACTATTCCTTAGAACCTCCCGGATCATTCACCAAGCAAGAAGAAAAGAAATATTTGATAAAAGGACCAAGGAAATAAATTTCATGACAAGGGATTTGGTCTTGAAATGGGATTCTTGAAGAGAAGCTAAAGGTAAACAAGGAAATTTTGATAATATTTGGGTTGGACCCTTCCAAGTGGTTGTAGTCCAAGATAACAACAGTTATGGTTTGGCTCAGTTGGATGGAGAATTGTTTGAGGCTCCTGTAAATGGGAGGTTTCTCAAACACTTCTTGCAGTACTAATCACTGCAAGATTTTCTTACCCTGTACATAAATAATTCCTTTTCATTTATGTTCATGAATTTTTAATTTGAATTCATTCACCATTCATTACTTCAACAAGTAGGTAGGATTCTAACAATACCAATTGTTGAGAAATTTTTGTGTCATATATCAGATCAATTTTTAGGTTTGAAGGAGATGTGTCTTTTCGGGCAAACTGCATAACCCAACAAAAGAAGGCACTTGGTCTACAGTTCTCAACAAGCCGCAAGGGCATGTTGTCCCCGCTGGAGCCAAATGTTAGTACTATATTTGTTCCTGTCAAAGATATGAAGGTCTAATGAATTTTCCAGGATGTGATTGGAAAAATTAGTGGTAGAAAGGAAAAATTCATAGCCCCTAAGAAGTCAAGAGTCAATTTTTCATAAGGCAGAATGAAGGAACAAAAAGAAAATCCATGCCCTTTTATGCATAAGGAAAAAATTAAGCCCTCGGGTGCTTATCGGAGGTCCAAAAGGGGATTGTCACATGCAAAAAGGGCCTAAGTCCATTGGCCAAGGAGATTACCATAATATCACAACCTTAAAATGTAACATCAACAATTTTTTGGACCTCAAAAGATCAAGGACTTTGATTTCATCGTGCACCTGCTTTCAAATCAACAACTGCGATTGTCCCTTTGTCATAGTCACATTTGGATCCAAGCCTTTAGTGCTTCGATAATGTACCTTTGATGGATGGTCCAGATTCCATCACGTCGTGAAACATGTCCCAAGAGATCAACGACCCAGATTCTATCCATGACCCGAGCGTGCCAACTAAAAATTACACATGGTCTACTAGCAAAGCACTGCCATGGCCAACCAGTGATTGTCATGTGGATGTGTGGAACACACCATATACATAGGTCAATATATCAAAACTGAGTGACACGTGTCCTACCTGTATGCCACGTCGACGCCAATGAAGACCAGTGAGAAGGTGCCATGTACTTAGGATGACATCATCATGATGGTCTTTTCCTTAGCCGTTTCTAGATTTTGGTCGAGCACATATCAACCATTCTTCTGGTTTTGGTGATAGATCAATGAATCTCCTGGTTTTGGTGAAATATTAACAACTCTCCTCATTTCGACGAAATATCAATGACAAATATTAGGGTGTAGATCGTCATTGGAAAAATGCAAAAGGAAACCCTCAATGCAAGTTTACACAGTGCCGACGACGATGTCGTTGTCGAAGAAATGAAAAAGTGATGATAGTTGACATGATAACAAGGTACTGTCAGAACCAATCTGGAGCTCCCATGTGGACGTGTGGAACCCACCAAAGTCACCCCAAAGCATATAAAAAATGGGTGACACGTGTCCTGTTCCACTGCCACATCAACACCATCGTGGGAAAATGGAAAGATGACGTGTGTACAGGGTGACGTCTGTGTAATATTGTTCATTCCTTAGCTATTTTTTTTCCCTCGTAGCCCCAAATCAATGATTGTCTATTATCCTTAGACCTCCGAATAATGGTCCAGATATTCTCTTAGACCTATATCAAATAAGACCGATCAATGGTCTAGATCTGATCTTTGATTTGGAGTTTCCCGACCAAGTGTCATGTCAGCTCACCAACATAACATCGTCAGAGCCAACCAACAACTTCCATGTGGTCATGTGGAAACCGCTAGATGCACAAGTAAACGTCTCAAAACCAAGTGACACATGTCATACATGTCTACCACATCAACACCAACACATACCAATAAAGGGTTTCCATGTGTCTAGGATGAAGTCATAATGAAAATATTTTCCTTAGCCATTTTTGGGTTCTTGTTCGAGCCAGATCGACGAATCTCGTGCATCTTCAAACCTCCTTACACAACTCCATATCAAAAATTGATATTTACTCTCATAGTTATCTTGTCAGAGTCATTTTAGAAGAGTAGACCTTGACCACTCTGATGTGCCCCTCCAAAGGACGATTCATATCCGTTTGGACCTCTTTCAAGTAGGACTGATCAATAGTACAAACTTTCTCTTTATATCCAAGACTTTGGGTCAAGTGTCACGTCAGATCACAAGAAAATCACTGTCAGGGCCAATCAGAGAATGCCATGTTGACAAGTGGAACCCGTCAGATACACAAGTTAACAAACCAAAAATGGGTGACACATGTCCCACTCCCCTACCACCTCAGTGCCATCATGGGCCAGTGAAAATATTCCATGTTTCCAGGGTGACATCAGCATGACCATCTTTTCCTTAACTTCTTTTTGGTTCTTGGTCGAGCCAGATCGATGACTCTCATGCATCTTCAAACCTCCCTATGAAGCTCTAGATCAATGGTTGATATTTACTCTCGAAGTTCTCTTCTCGGAGTAATTTTGGAAGAGCATACCCCAACCACTCCGATGTGCACCTCTGATGGATGGTCCAGATCTGCTCTCGAATCTTTTTCAAGTGGCGTTGATCAATGGTCCATATATTTTCCCAGGTATCAAAACCTCTTGACAAGGTGTCACATCAACCTTCCAGCAGAGTCCTGTTAGAGACAATCAAAAGTTGCCACATGGACATGTGGAACCCACCAAAGGTGCCCTAAAGCATATCAAATCTAGGTGACATGGGTCATGTCTCCCTACCACATCAACATAAATGTGGGTGAATAAAGGGTTTCCACACATCTAGGCTGGCATCAACATGATATATTTTACTTATCCAATTTTTTTCCCAAGTCCGAGCTAGATCGACACCTCTCAATCCATCTCCAACACCCCGATCAACGACCCAAATCTCATCTTATTACCAGTCCAATCAATGGTCCAGATCTGATCAGTATGATCCAATGGTTGCTATGTTTTATGCCTTTCAAAACCTTTATATCTTCTATGGGTGCACCTCTGATCGATGAATGAGATTACTCACTGAAACCGATCCGAAGTCTACTGATTCACACGATCTGTGCAATTGGTATTTCGAGATTCTAGCCAAAAGGAAAATGATTACAAGAAATCTTCAGGGACAAATCTTGAGTGGATATTTTGACCTGCAATCTCCAACTGGTCCATGGTCTCATGCATAACAAAAATCCAATAGGTGAAAGTAATTTATTCAATTTTTACCAGAGAAAAACCATTGAAGAATCACTAAACTGGAAATGGTTTCAAGAAGCTGGAAGTGTTTTTCAAGAAGCAGTTTAGGGCATGAGCGAGAATAATAAATGAGAATGCAGGCACCCATTTTCAAGGTCAAAACTTTGGAGAGTTAAAGTGTTTCTTGTAACCAGAGTTGTTCGACCACAAAGATACCTTGAGCACAGTTAGTTGATAAATGCAACAAGCATTCAAAGATTCATCCCTTGTGTTTAAGTTTTACTCTGTAATCCTTCTTTACAATATTTGTGTTCTTGTAAAGCATCTCCTCCCATTTTTTATTTTCTTGTATCAAATCTAATTTATAAAATCTTAGACAACATGCCATTCTTCCTATTTAGTGTTATTGTATGATGTTTTTTTATGACATAGATGTGATTTCCTCTAAATGCTTAACCATTTCTTGTCATTTCTTTGTGCATTTAAATGATATGCAGAGGGTACCTCCATGTATTTGAGTGTATGAATATGTTAACTATTTGAAGCATGGTTTATTTATCTATATACATTTGTTAGAGATGCTAAATTCTTAATTTCTCAACACACTATTCCTTTTCCATTAGCTACAAGATTCATTCTTAGCAGTGCCCTACATGTTTATTTTGTTCTTCCTCTAACCCATTATTTCATCCTCCTTTTAACCTTGATTGTTTGAAACAATCGTAGAAATATGTCTCTAATAGTTGATATCATTTTTCATCTGATCTTAGATTGTTTAAGGTCATATAATTTCAAAAGAGAAAGAGAGAGAGAGAGGGAAAAAATTCCCAAATATTGCACAATTATTTTTTTGCAAATTTGGCTTTAAGATTCATCCTGAGTCTCGACTCTTGGTGTGCCTTGGAATCGTTCCAACAACAACCTGGAGCATCTCGAGGGATAATATATGGAAGGAAAGTATTTTCATTTATGATTATTGAAAAAAAACCATGTTACATATCCCAATTCACATTTGATTCAAGCCACCGTTCGCATTGACCAGAAGGTATCCATTTGTACCCAACCCATGCCTTTTAAAAATTTTGGAGCGATCAATGCATTGCTCATAGTTGTCACTTTTTGGTTTCAACCAAAGAGTTTAAATCTTTACCAATATTAAGCATGATCGAACCCATTTTAAGTGCAAAGAAACAAACTTTTCTTAATGTTGTTCCACAACCCCTTTACCATTTGTTGAACATTTCCAATGCATCTGAATTTGCTCCGCTTTATGTGTTTGACTTGCAATTGCATCTGATGACTCAACAAAGTTTCAAGTATCACTTAAGGTGTTTGGATCTCTCCTCTTCATAATTTGGTAATGTTTGTATTCCTAATAAAGTATGAGAAAAATCTAGATTGGAAGTTTTGAGGTGACAAGAAATTGGCATGTTTTGATAATTTTTTTCGAGAAATTACAAAAATTTAACAAATATTTTCTATGTTACAACAATCATCATCATCATCATCATTGTCATCATCAATTTCATCATCATCTTCTTCATCTTCATTGTCATCGTCATCATCATTGTCATCATTGTTGTCATTTCCATTGTCATGATCATGATCATATAATCATCATCGTCATCATCATCACCGTCATCGTCGTCATCATTGTTATCACCATAATCAACATTGTCATTGTCTTTTTCATATTCATCATCATCATAATCATCATTGTCATCAATCATCATCATGATCTTCATGATCATCAATATTACCATTGCCATCGTCATCGTCATGATGATGATGATCATCAATATTGTCAGTCATCACAACTATAATCACTATACAAGTTAAGGGACATGTGACCCTACCCCCCTCTAGGGTTTGAACCTATGACCTCCAAGGAGTAGATACATGTTCTTACTTATTAGGCCCACTGTATAATATATATTTATTATTATAATATATTAATTATATTACTATATAATATATATTAAATATAAAACAATAATAATATATTACTATATAATATATATTAAATATAAACAACAATAATACTGTATATAATAATATTAATATAATTATCATAATATATATTAATTATAGAATATATAATATTTTATTATATATGTGTTATATATAATTTATATAATAGATTATATATATTTTATAATTTACCAAATGAAAAAAAATATTAGCCAAGTCGAACAAAACCCTCCAAGCTCCCGACAACAAGACCCCTACAACAATTTCTAATCAGCCTGACCTCGACTACTAGCCAAGCCAAACAAAACCCTCCGAGCTCCTAACAATAATATCTTGATAATGATTTCTGATTGGCCCAACCTCGACTGCAAGAGACAAAAGAGGATCTATAGTGAAAAAGAGTGAAAAAGGACCAACATCGAGACAAAGGAGTGACATAGGAGGCCCTAGCTCGAGCGAAAAAGGATACCCCACATAGACTAGAAATTCCACCAAAATCGGTAATTTTTTCTAACCCTTTAAAATTGAAAATTGAGAATTGCTTGGTTCCATGGTTTTGAATTGATTGGTTCCATGGTGCCTCGTATTTCCACAGATATTTCCACCCCACCCCCCCCCCTCCCCAAGAAGTGATTTGGAATATAACTTCAAATATGTATGAAACACCCTAAGAAATCCAACTCTGAATCATGGAATACTTAGATAAACCATTTGGCATAAATGGTTTATCCTTTCCGATAGGACACAATCATACCCAAACTTCCCCAATATTTTGAAGTAAAAAATAGTTCATAGTTTATTTGGTGGAAACCCCTTTTCCCTTGTAAATTGCCCCAAAGAAAATCCAGTAGAGAATTTTCTAGTTGTTGATAGGCCACAATAGATGGAACTCAACAAGAGGAATAATACACGTGGTTGGCATCCAAAACCTTGGATTGAATTTGGAACTATATTTCTAGCCATATATAGCTTCCAACTTCCTATATTTCACTCATTCACTAATAAATATGTATTGGCACATAATTCGTCATTGCCCAAAAGGTTCAGTTCCTGGAGCATCAGTATGACCTCCCCATTTCTCCCTCCCCAATCTAAAATTGTTGGCTCTCAAATAGACTTTGCAACAAATGGGACATAAACTCCAACTGGGACCACCCCTGCCTGAGAATGACTCCTTGATTTTGGAGGTCAGTTGGAGAATGACTCCTTTCCCATGAACTAACTAGCTATGAAGAGCTTGACTATAAGGAGTGAACCAAACAAGTAATCCACTTGTCAACCTTATTGGCTATGTGTTTAACAAAACCTCCAAAAAAAACTTAAGAAAGGTCTACAAGGAAAAGAGATTTCCATAAATTTAAGATGTGCCTAGGTTCAATCTAGGACCAACCTTGCATGGTAAGAAAATATAGGATATCATCCTGAGACAATTGGTAGAAATGACTCTTATCCATTTGTATTTTGGATCCTAAAGCCTTCATAAAGAGGAGAATATAGTCCATGGTGTTAACCAATGAATATTTTTCTTCGAAAATTACCATTTACCATTTGCCTCCCACTGGGGTGAGGGAGAGTGATACCCTTTATCAAGCCATGTGAGGGGAAATGTTGAATGGAGAAACCTATGGCTTTGACTGCAAGCACATAAAATACTGAAGAAAAAGAGAATCCTTTTCATATTGATTGAAACAACCCAATTTCCTCAAATTTGACTTGTTTTTTTTAGGAACATGGTGAGGCTTATGAGATTAAGGTTTCCACTGTCTACACAACAAATTGGACAAAATCTAGGGCCCACAACATGGCCAATATAAAGGGTCAGTCTAGGCTTTATGTAACTTTATTTTTATGAATAAATCCCTGATCCTAAGCACTTACCGAGAGAGATATCATAGCCTCAAGTATTTAGCAAACATTTAAAGGTTGCATTAAGTAGCATAATGGGTCTCTAGCTAGTGATGAGATTAGGGTCACCCACTTTTGGATTGAATAAAATAAGTTATCTATTAATGAAATCCAAATTTCTTCCTGAGACACTCTAAGCAAATCAAGCCTAACACTATCCCAATTGGATTTGAAAATTCATGAGGGTAACTACTTAGATCTAAGACTTGGCATCAACAATCACCATTAAGGATTTTATCAAATCTAGTAAGGACAATGCATGGTCAAAAGTATTCCTCTACATTAGTGAAATTTTTTACGAGATAAGGTTGGTGCAAGATTGCATGGTCATTTGATGTGAGTGTGTCATACACTAGGATTGTTCCATAAATTCCTACTCAATACCCTTTTGGTTATGCATCCTTCCAAATGATAGTTTTCAAAGCTCTAGTATTCTCAAAATCCTTCTTAACTGATAGTGGTTTGAAAAATGGTATTTTGTATTGGTCATGAGATTTTATAGATTGAAGCCATCTCCAAATTTGGTCTTCTCAGGCCTACTCTTCCAATTTCAAGAATGTCAAAGCTTGGCTTCCCTGGCATAGAGGATAACATCAAATGGATCCTTAAAATTTTGTTTGCGCATTCCCAACTAAAATTATGACTTTGACATCACATAAGACTCCCAAAATATGGTCTTCCATGAACTTTACCTCACATAAGACTCCCAAAATACGATCTTCTCTGAAATTCTATTGGAAAATGAAAACGATTGATGTAGAAGGTGTGCCTAGCTGAAATGATTGTTTTCACCTCACATAAGGCTCCCAAAATCTGGTCTTCCCTGAACTTTTAATGCCATAAAGAAATAATGCGAGTATGGGATTAAAATAAGTCCTCTCTTAAAAGAGATCATGGAAATGTATCACATTGCTTGTAAAAAATCACTTCAATTATAAATTGGAAACATAAACAATTTTTCATACAACAAACTACATGCACAAAAAACACATATTTCAGTATAACGACTTCTCAGCTCCCATCGTCAATATGCTTCACCGTTGATACTAAGAGGGGGGTGAATCAATATCAAGTACAATTTAAAACCTTTTTCAACTTATACTTAAACCATTCAACTATATCCAATGAGAAATGAACAATAGTATAAGAGTTAC